>RJWM01001704.1:5859-45741 GCA_004363535.1 Dasyprocta punctata | reverse complement strand
TACAGACTACAAGATAAAAGAAAAAAAACTACTCATAGTTTACTATCAAAAGAATGTTAATGGTTACTTGTTAGTCTTTTTATTTTACACATTTTATATTATAATCTATTATTTAAAAAATTGGGCTAGTAATCAAGAATAAACATTTATACTAAGAAAGTATGACTCATAGATTTAGATACCTCAAAAGGCAATAATCATGCATTGTTTTAGAATATATTTACTCTTTTTTTTTAAAATAGGGGTCTCACTAAGTTGCCCAGGCTGGCTTTGAACTAGTCATTCTCCTGCCTCAGCTTCCCAACTACCTGGATGTATGCCACTGCCTTGGACTCCACTTATTCTTTTTTTAAAGCTATGCTTAAGCCGGGGATTTAGCTCAGTGGCTTAAGCACCTGCCTGGCAGGTGTGAGGTTGTGAGTTCGATCCCTGGTACTAAAACAAACAAAACAAAACAAAACAAAACAAAGCTATGCTCAGATTACAGGTTATTTTCTTTTTCTTTTTTTTTTTTTTTTTTTGCGGCACCTGGGATCGAACTCACAACCTCGCACCTGCCAGACAGGCGCTTAAGCCACTGAGCCAAACTCCCAGCCCTGGTATTTTTTTTTTGAGGCAGGGTCGCACTATGTAGCTCGGGCCGGACTTGCACTTGCGTTGTAGCCCAAGCCGGCCTCGAACTCACAACGCTCCGCCTACCTCAGCCTCCCGAGTGCTGGGATTAAAGGCGTGCGCCACCACGCCCGGCTACAGGTTATTTTCAATGAGCACAGACAGAAAATGGCAACCGAATTTATTAATTAGTTTTGAATTACTTTAAAAATTTCTGCATGAATTCTCATAAAGACACAAAAAATTCAAACAAAAATGCTTTTCTGATACTGGTTGGCTAAGTTTCCATGCAGCTAGCAAGACACAATTTAAAGAAAAACATAATGGGGTTTTGTCACTCTACTGTGGCTCAGATAAACAGCCCTGAGTTTACTAATAGTAACTGAAGGTGGGGGCTCAAGAAAAAGCAGAAAAATCTTAGTTCACTACTCTGGGGCACCATCTTGTGGCTGAGACGTCTCTATTAACAGCAGCTTTCCAAACACAGGAAAATAAATAAAAGACACAGGAAAGGCAGATGAGTGGGCAGAAGCCCTGTGACAGTCCAGTTATAAAAAGCTCACTTCCTCTGGAATAAATTCCAAAGTGAGACCTGGGTCACAGTCATTTGAGGTATGATTGAAAACTATGGTGAACGTTTAAATTTTTAAAAATTTATTACAGTGAAAGACAGATTGCCATTAATCTTCTTCAAAAATACTCCCCTTTGCCTCAAATACACTTATCACATTGTTCTTGCCGCCTTCAGAAGCCGTTCTGGAGGTTTTCTCTCGTCACTGTCTTTAGTTGCATTGTTGTGGCTGCCTCAATGTCCTGATCAGTTTGAAACAGTTCCCTTTCATGGTCATTTTGACTTTGGGGAAAAGCCAAAAGTCACGTGGTGCCAGAGCTGGTGAATAAGGTGGATGAAGACATACGTAATGTTTTTATGATCCTTCTTTTCTGCTGGCACTCAGCAGTGGCATTCACTGTATTTTGAATAACATCTCATAAAGACAATCATGAAAAATTTTCAGAATTGCTTTAAAAAGTGGCAAGAACAATGGGATATGTGTGTATGAGGTGAGGGGTATTTAATGGCAATGTATCTTTTACTGTAACAAATTTTTAAAAAATATTTTAAACATTTACCATATATTTTGGTCATACTACAAAGGTATATTCAGAATAGCAAAGAAAAAAAAAATTTACCTTAATTCTATGTTAGGCCTAAAACAGAACTGGGAGACAGGCATGGTAGAGGAGTCCTGGGAGGTTGAGGTATGAGGATCACAAGTTCAAGCCTATCTTAAGCAATTTAGCAACTTAGCTAGACTTTCTCTCCAAAAAATAAAAAATAAAAAAGGGCTGGGTGTGTAGCTTGGTTCAATCCTGAACACCACAAAAAACAAAACAAAAAATAACCCCCAAGTAAACAAAACCAAAGAAACTTAAAACAACAACAGAACAATACAAAATAGTACTAAAAACTCTGGACATTATATAAAATAAACATAAAAAGACTTTGAAAGCCAAAGAAATTTCAGGGCACTGAGTTAAGCACAGTAGAAATCCACCTGCCCTGGTATATCCCAGACTTGGAGATAAAGAAGCAGTAAATCAATGCATATAAATGGAGAAACAAAGCAAAACGAAACACATGCCAAAGGCCTCTTCTCTGTAGCCAAAGAACCAGGAAAGAGGCAGTCTAGTCAGATGGGAAACTTGGTGAAATGATGGTATGAGTAGACTGTGATACAGGTTTAGAGTGATACTAAAATGCTGTACAAAGAGATGTGCTCAAAGACATCAGAGAGTTAAAAAAAAAAAAAAAAAAAAAAAAAAAAAAAAAAAAAAAAAAAAAAAAAAAAAAAAAAAAAAAAAAAAAAAAAAAAAAAAAAAAAAAAAAAAAAAAAAAAAAAAAAAAAAAAAAGGCCCAGTAAGGAGAAATAGAAGTGGAATTAAAAAAAAAAAAATACACTGGAAGAAAGATAGCCTCTTTAACTAATGGTGCTGGGGAAACTGGCTGTCCACATGCAGAAGATTGAATCTAGGCCCATATCTTTTACTGCATCCTAAACTAAAATCAAAATGGATCAAAGATCTCAATGTTAAAACAGAAATGTTTTAAAAATGTTAAAATGTAACTGCTGGAAGATCAAACAGGTAAAACTACTGAAGACATAGGCACAGCCAATGACTTTCTGAACAGAACCCTAATGGGACAAGAAATAGCTTCAAGAATCAGCAAATGGAAACATCAAATTAGAAAGCTTCTGCATAGCGAAGGAAACAACCAACAAAGACAACCTATTGCATAGGAAAAAAATTGTCATCTACATCTTGGACAAAAGACTAATATCTAGAATATATAAAGAATTAAAAAAAATAGATCTCTCAAAATAAAAAACCCAATCAAAAAACTGGCAGCTGAAATGAACAAACACATTTCAGAAGAAGTCTAAATGGCCAATAAATACATGAAAAACCGATCAATATCTCTGGCCATTACAGAAGTACAAATTAAAACAACACTGAGATTCCACTTTATTCTAGAAAGAATGGTCATCATTGAGAAATCAAATAATAACAAATGCTGGCAAGGCTGTAGGAAAAAAGGAACCCTTCCACATTGTTGGTAGAAATGTAAACTAACACAACTACTATGGAAATCAGTATGGAGATTCATCAAAAACTAGAACTAGAAATTCCATTTGACCCAGCTATTCCCCTTCTAGGTATCTTCACAAATGGGTTACAGACATCATATTATAACGATACATGCATATCCATGATTATAAAAGCACAACTCATAATACTTAAATCTTGGCATCAGCCTATGTCCATATATATCCATCAACAAATGAGTAGATAAAGAAAATGTGGCATTTATATACAATGGAGTACTACTCTGCCACAAACAGGATAAATTTGAGTCATCTGTAGGAAAATGGATGCACCTTGAGATCATAATGTTAAGTGAAATAAATCAGACACACAAGTTTAACATAGCATGATTTCTCTTACATGAGAAACCCTAAATATAAATAGAGCAAAATAAAAGATAATAGGAAACAGGAAGATAGATCTTTTCCAAAAGGGAAGGAGACCAAGAGCTGGAAGGAGTAGGAAGGGAAGGGAAAGAAAGAGGATAAAAAAAATTAAGTTGTGTTATGTACATGGACCCCCCACAAAGAATATGATCACTATGTACTGCAAATCTGTACCAATAAAAGCAAATTTGAGTAGCTCATAGAAAGACAGGAGAAGTAAAAGAGAGGGAAAAAAGTTCAGTGACTATAATGGCAGGTATAAGCCCAAATGTATCAGTAAAATGAAGTATAAAGAGTCTAAAGGTATCTATGAAAAGGAGAGTTAGATTCATATCAATCCTACATGTTAAAAAACATGACCCAATTATATGCTAGCTAAAAGAAATTCATTTCTGATTTGAGGTTTTTGTTTTCTATACTCCCTACTATTTTACCCTGTCCTCAAGATATTGTATAAAGGATAATTCTCTAAAACCCAGATTAAGAACAAGTTTCAGATTCATACTTGGTTTGAACACTTTTTGATATGTCTTCCACCTTAATTTGATTTGTCTCCTGTGGGAAGAGATAAGAGAAATTTTTTTAAACTTATAAGTCACACACTCACCTTTAGCATAAAGCTGCAGAAAAGTAGTTCCTAAATTTAGGGTAAAAATATAAATGGTAGGGCAGCATGTGGGAGAGGGAGCTCTGTAGGGTTGCTCAGGAAGTAGAAAAGCTGCTTGGGAGGTGGAGAAGTCCATGAGGGCAAGATCTTTCCTGAGGAATCCTAAATAGCATGTATAACTTCCGTTCTCCATTCTTAGAACTTTTTACCTCTCCCTCTCCAGGCTTTGCTACTTCCTGGGGTTGTGCAGACTGTAGGTCTTCAAAAGTTACAAAGTCTTTGGGATTTGATGTTTGTAGAAGTAAGAAATCTGTATCAGTTCTCCAGTAAAGTAACTATAACCTGTCATATACCTCATATATATGAAAAATCACTGTAATTTCAGGAAAGAATTTAAGAACGGTTTCTTTTTTCTTTTCTTTCCTTTTCTTTTGAGACAGGATTTTCACTAACATAATGCACTATGCACTAAGCGGGAGAGCAAGGAAGGGCACCTCGGTCAGCCTGCGAGTGAGGAGGGGCATCAGGGAAGTCTCCGCAGGGCAGTGATAGCAACTTGGGTTTTAGATAATTATCCAGGCAAGAGATGGGAGTTTCCCAGGGCAAGGAGCAGCACGCTGAAGGTGGAGGCTCTTTATTAGCATGTGGAGTCTGAGGAACTGCAAGGTGTCAGCTGTGGTTCAGACAGAGGTGTGGGAGGAAGACATGGACAGAGCCAGAAGTAAGGCTGGGAATGAAAACAGAGGTCAGGTCACAAGAGCCTGTGAAAGCTGTCGTAAGGTTTCCTGCCTGAAAGCAATGGAGAAAATGAAAAGGATTTAGAACCAGAGTCACATGACTACCATTTTAGAGATCAAAATATGGATTGCAAGAAGCCTACACAAGAATGGGGAGAGTGATTAGGAGCCTTCTTCACTAATCCAGGCAAAAGGCGATGAGAAAATTGGCAGTGGAGAGAAGAGAGCAGCCTGAGAATTAGTGAGGCAGGGCTGAGCAGACTTAGTCATTGAGTGGGTGTGGGAAATAAGGAGCGGATAAAGTAGACTTGGACCCCTGGATAGTGATGGTACGGAGACGGCTCTCTGAGAGGAGCTCCTGACAGCCTCATGTAGGAGATGCCGAACAGGCAGCCAATTACATGGCTCTGCCATTTAAAAGAGGGCTTTGGGCTGCAGATAAAGATCTGGGAGTCATCAGGGAACACACGATGGCAGGAGTCATTAGAGAGTAGTAGATGCTCCATAACAGGAGAGGATAAAGACTTAGAAGGGGAGAAAGTAGAGGATGCAGCCTGAGGATTATTACTTCTAAAAGGATAGAGTGAAGCTGGGTGTGGTGGTTCACGTTTGTAATTCCAGCTGCTTGGGAAGCTGAGTCAGGAAGATAGCAAGTCTGGAGTCGGCCTGGGCAATGGGAAGACATGGTCTCAAAATGAAAAATGAAAAGGTCTGGGGATGTAACTCAGTGTGAGGCCCTATGTTCAATCCCTAGTACTGGGGTGGGGTGGGGATAGAGTAATAAGAAAAACTTATAACAAAGGGTGAGGAATGCCCAAAAGATAGAGAACCAGAGAAGGAGAGAAAGGGCTGAAATGTAGCTCAGTAGTAGAGTGTTGGCTAGCATGCATGAGACCTTAGGTTCCATTTCTTCCACTACAAAAGAAAGAAGGAAGGAAGGAAGGAAGGAAGGAAGGAAGGAAGGAAGGAAAGAAAGAAAGAAAGAAAGAAAGAAAGAAAGAAAGAAAGAAAGAAAGAAAGGAAAGGAAAGGAAAAGAAAAGAAAAGAAAAGAAAAGAAAAGAAAATACTGTCAGTGTTACAGAAGCACTACGTAAGATAAAGACCAAAATGTGGCCTGCAACCCAGCGGTAACATTTTCATGACCCCACAGGGTACAGATCTGAGATTTCTGTTGGTTTTCTAAACTTGTGGAAGGTTACAGTTGGCTTTGCACAAAAAGACTCTCTCCAGCAAGCACAGCTGTCTCTTTACAAATAACTAGTCCTGCCTCTTCAAAGCCAGCCTCCCAGAAGTTTCACTGTGAAGGGAGCACATTTTGTGGTAGTCCTCCCCACTTTTTAAATTTTATTTTGCACAATACTGGGGATTGAATCAACACTGGGTTTCGCAAACGCTAGGCAAGTACTTTACCTCTGAGCTGCACCCCTAGGAGCAAGTTTTAATTTTTTTTTCTTTAAGATGAAAGAACGCTGAGAATATTCATATTTTAATCAGAAAAAGCCAGTGACCTTTCTTGTAAAGGCTGAAGATATAAGCAGAGATGAGGATAAATGTTGGAGTAAGGTTCCAAGCAAAGCAGAAGGAGAAGAAATCCAGAGAAGAGGTGGGGAGAGCACCTTCTGCACTGAGATGGAAGAAGGACAAGGATGGATGTGAACGGAGAAAGCTTTGATTGTATGGTGTGTGTGTGGTGTATGGAGAACTGAAGTCGTTCCTCCTAGTATCTTCTATTTTCTGTGCGCAACAGGAGGTGAATCACTGGCAGAGGAAGGGGAAGGGAATGGAGTGGGAGGCTGAAGGGCCATGGTGCAGACGCCATGTAGCTGGTGTGGGACCTGGGCATGGGAGTCTCTCCACAACTGTAAACAAGTACAGACAGCCAGACAGCATGAAGCCCAGGCATGGTCAAAGGCCAGCAATGCCTGGAGGCAGCAGCAGTCAGCATAAAGGGAATTCACAGCACTCAGCACACTGCCTGTCCAAGAGAGTCAGCAACCGGAAGACAACCAGGATAAAGATACTACTTGTTTCACGCTGATGTTCAGTGAAAAGGCATTTCAGGTGGAATTATAATTGAAACAATCATCTAGTATCACTCCTCTTATTTGTTTTTAGTAATTGAATATACTACTCCAAATTTGTTTCTTATTTATTTAGTTATTAAATAACTGCTTTTTTGGGGAACAGATCTCAATAAGTTGCCTAGGCTGGCCTTGAACTTGTGCTCCTCCTGCCTCAACCTCTCAGGTATAGGGAATTAACAGGTTACCACACTGGGTTGATCCCAAAGTTACGTTTTATCAATATAGGACCTGTGTTTGGAGTTCTGGTCTGAGTCTGAAATTCCAAATTCCTATTTTATTTATTTGCTAAGATCTCTTTTATTTGTAAAATGTAAATTGGCCTTTGTGCCTCTCTGCCCTCCTCTGCTACCCCTAATAATGTTAAAAGGCAGGAAATACTTCTTTACTTTTTTGTGATGGCTTCACTAAAGACAACCTCATGATAACATGGGGCTGAAGCTGGGATTGATGGTACTGGGTGAGGTTTTCCTATCTGAGTCTGGTGAGATTTCAGGATATGATGAGCTTAAGTCACAGGCAGACAAGAGAAAGCAAGAAAAGCAAATACACACACACACACACACACACATATATACATATATATATATATATTTTTAATTAATTCTGACACTTATTTCTCACAATCGAAAAGACATGAAGCCACTTCCGGGACTAAGACAAAGGAAGAACTCTATTGAGGCAATGTTCCAGAACTCGAAGACACAAAAATAATGTTTGTAACTGATGCACTGTCCTGTCCACAAAGTTTACAGTGCAGAAAAAACAAGGGAAGTCAGAAGTTTCACTAGCACAATGGAGATTCCCACTGGTTCCTAGGATGCTACTACCTCTGCAGGTTGGTTAACATCCAGTTTTATTTCCTTCTTTACTTTTTGTTCTCATTTTTCTCTGGAGCTAAGTTTTGGGAAGAGTATCCCTGTCTTAGAGATAGTGACTCTATATTTCTCAAGTGACTGCTAGACTTGATGTTTTTCTGGGTCCTCTGGAAATGCTACCAAGGACGACAGTACAAGAAATCCACCAAAGTTGTGCCTTAAGGCTTCTGGCTTCAGATACTCATACCGCGATTTCATCCGCCTGCTGCTCATTCTACCTCTGACAGACATTGCCATGTGCAGAGAGAGAAAGATACTGCTATTTTTTAAATGGCTATAACACTGTCTTGTTGGAACTAAACAAGAGCTGTATACCAAGTAGGAGACAGATTAGTACTTGATGAATAAGAGAGATTTGGAAAATGAGAAAAGAAAGTATTTTGGTAAAGAAGCAGAAGCTGGGGTGAAGAAGAAGAGGGAAGCCTTTACTAGGTGTATGCAAGCCTCATGAGCTTTGTAAGTCTGATGGAGTCATTCCAGGGGGCATGGGCTAAGACTGAGGAGGAGTCCACTTCCATCTCTTTGTGTACAGATTTAAAACTACATGATGACTAACTCACTCTACAAAGTTCTTTGAGTATCTTGGGATAATGCATATAAGCACAATGCTATTACTTCATTATGATATCATAAATGATCCCAGTGGTTTACGTTAGACCTACCATGTCCTATATCCTGCTTTCGTCAGGCTTTGGTATTTTAGGGAGATTTCAATTATCTCATTTTGTCGTTAGTAATGAAACAATCCTACGGAGGAAGAAAAATGCTCTTCCTGCTTTGGGAACATCCTGTCAAGTGTGGGATGTTTCCTGCACACCACTGTCTGCTTTCATGCCACCAGCACCCACACAGTTATCCAGCCTTTTAGAAAATAACTAAATTGCAGGCCTGCTTGGATTTCCCCAGCCAGCTGAGACACAGAGTTGTCTAGAAGGCAGATTTGGCCCCTGACTCACCGTGTGACTTTTCCCCACATTTATGTACATTCTTTGATCTTTTTAGTTTCTCTGTGTTTCGTTTATCCTATGAGACAGGAAAGGACAGGTATCTTGAATGCTGAAAATGAGTTCCAAGGAGATAAGATTAATTTCTTTGGGTACATTTAAATTTCTATCTTCAAAAGTTTTATTAAAAATTTCTCGCAGGGAAATTTATATCCGAGTATATAAAATAATTTTCTCACTCCACGAAAGAATGCGAACACTTTCACAGTCCCAGGCCATCATCTAATGATTAGAAGAGAAGGAAGGTGATGGCCGGGACTCTGGAGGCTATAACATTTGTGTAGTCTCCCCAGCTGCCCCAATTCATACAGCTGTGTCTGGCTACAAAGACCCACAAAATTGTACACTGTGGTCACTGACTTTGTTTTCTGGAACAATATAGACTTAGTTATTTACTGAACATCTCCAGTTAATATTGTAAGCCATTTATATAGACCTGCAAGTGGAACGGCTTATATAACAAGTGAAACTGAACACGTACAAGAGATTTTTCCATTTGGTATCTATAATTTAACAATAAAGTAATTAAAAGCGCAAGATTTAGCCAGGGGTAAGTGATTAAGCATGGAAAATTTAGCATGGGTAGTGATGCTTATAACCCAGCATTCTGGGAGGCTGGGGAAGGAAAATCACAAGTTTGAGCCCAGCTTGAACAACTTAGTGACTTAATGAGAACTTGTCTCAAAAAAATAAATAAATCAATAAACAAGGACAGGGGAGGTAGGTCAGTGCAAAGCCCCTAAGTTCAATTCTCAGTTTAGCCAAGCAAACAAACAAACAAACAAAAAAGCAAACATTAAAAAAAGTAGAACAAGCTTTGGTGTCAAGCTGCCTGTGTTCAAATTCTGGTTCTATTATGTACAAACTTTGTAATCCTGGCAAGCTACGCTTTCTCTCTGTGCCTTGGTTTCACTGTTGGTACAATGGGCATAACAATTGGGTTACTTTGAGTATCATTGTAGATAATGCATGTAGATACAAAATATATGGTCAAGTGCTCAATATATGTTAGGTATAATCAAACAAAATAGCCTGGATTAGTTAATTTAGGACTCCCAACCCCACTGAATGTTCCTCTTTCTCAACAAAAAGAAAAAGGAAAGAATAAGACAGAGAAAAATGTTTCTTTTGGCATTATCACAGGCTTGCATGATTTTTGTGTTAATCTCTTTTTTAACACTTGGTATGAGAACATAAACTTTCAGGTTAAGAAGGCAAACTGAACAAACCACATGTAATCCCAATCCCATCTGAAATTCCATGAAAAACTATAATACAGGCTTTCTAAAAGGACAAATCTGAAGTGCTGGGAGACAACAGCAACATGATTTTGGAAGATGGAAGACAGACGGACAAACGATAACTGATCGTGCAAATCTAAAGTCAAGTCTAAAGAGAGGTGGCTAAGCATGAGCACGATTCTCAAAAGACTCCACAACTGGAAGCAAAGAAGTGAGGCTGAATGGAGGTGTGTACACTAATTGAGAGAACTAGCTAAAAGCTACTGAAGAATTCAATTTATAGATTCAAGTACCCCAATCTCTTCAAATCCATACTGCTTCTGCTGGGGTGGGGATGGAAGTCTGAGAGTTTGTTATTCAAAAGAAGAGAGAACTGGAATCACAGAGGTAAAGGAATCATCAACAAAATAACTACAACCATCTCACCAAACAAAAGGTTTCTGGACTGAAATAAGTTCATTGTATGTCCAATTCAATGAATGCAGCCAGAACATACCAAATCACAACATTGTGAAACCTTAGAACACTGGAAACAGAAGATTCTGGAAACGGCCAGAGGAAATAAAGCAGATCACATACAAAAGGTCAAGTCAGAATGTTTCCAAGAATAATACTGGAAGCATTAAACACTGTATGCAAAATTATGAAAGTATTATTTTTAATCTAGATATGTTTTCAGTCAAATGATCATGTGTCATCAAGATATTTCCAGACATGGAAGTGCTCAAAAATTCTGTCTCCCATGCACCCTTCCTTAAGAATTCCTAGAGAATCTTCCACTAACAAGACTAACCCAAGAAAGAGAGACAGGAGATCCAATGTTGAAGGGAAGTAATGGGAATCCTCAGAAAGATGACAAAGGGAGATCCCAGGATGATGGCTGTGTATCAGATAGAAGACAATGATTTCAGATTAAAAAGGGACCCAAGAGACAAATTAGATTTTGTTCATATAGTAGGATTGAACTTGCTATTCAGCTTTTCAAATCTAAATAATGAAAAACAAGAAAATTATTTTCACGTAAGTCAGGATTGTTGTCCAGTTGGAGTCAAGAGTAAGGGAAGAAGAGGTTAGGAGGGGTAAAGAAGAAGAGGTTAGATAAGCACACCAGAGAGCTTCTTAACCCAACTAGTAGGGACACAGGTATTAGTTTCATCAATTGATTAATTGATTGATTGTCTTTTTGAGACAGGGTCTCGCTATGCAGTTCAGGCTGGTCTTTAGCTCACTTTATAGCCCAGGCTGATCTTGAATTTGCAACAATCCTCCTGCCTCAGCCTCCCAAGTGCTGGGATTTATCAATATTAGGCTCAGAGTTTATATATCACAGGAAAAATTCCATGATGGATCATGTTACAAAGAGGGCTACGGATATGAATACCACAGAAAAGTAGTCTAGTTTAAAATTTATATTTAGGTGAATAATTTGAATGGTCAATCAATTTCAAGTTGACACTATGGCTTCATAATTAGAGCCTAGAAAAGTAGAGGCTGTAATTATACTCAATAAGAATGATAAAAAGGTAAGTATTTTGACGTATGTAGGGTACGGAAGTTTCTTGTGGATATTGGTTATTGAGGTTAGAATTGGTGCTATTAAAATCATAAATGTTAGTATAAAGGAAGAGAAGAATATGTTTATTACTTTTATTTGGAGTTGCACCAATTTTTCAGTTCCTAAGACCGATGGAATACTTCTATCCTATAAAAGTCGAGAAAGCTATAGTTTTAAGTATGGTGAATGGAATTAGCAGTTCCAACTTACTTTCTCTTATTCTCTTTTTTCGGTAAATGAGAAGTTTGACCTTCTATCTTTAGAATCACAATCTAATGTTTTTGTTAAACTATATTTACAGTACAAGTTTCCTAGGATAATTTTTGGATTTAAACTAAGGAGGAGAAGAGGGAGTACGTGAAGGGTTATTAGGGAATTTTCTCGAGTGAATGATGGGGAAATATTGGAAATATGATAGGGTAGCTTTCCTCGTTGTGTTGAGATCAATTTATTTTCAAGTCATACGTTTAAACATTCTTTCATACATACACATTTTATAAACACACACACACACACACACACAACCTTTATATTAAGAACCGCATGGAATTGCCAGTATCCTACCATTTTTAAAATGCAAAAACATGTAATCCCATATGTTTAACCTTAAGTGTTCATACTTGGCAATGCACCCTGTGTCCCTAAGGCAAATTAAGAGCCTAAGTTTCTCCACAAGCAAAATTTAGCAGAAAAAGAAATTAAACAAGATTTCTGTCTTAAATTTAAATTTAATGAACTCTTATAATTGTGAAACTGTCATATTGTATATGCAAAAACATAATAATTCTTGTCTTCTAAAATGTTAAAACATTAAAGTCTCTAATGGGGTGAATTCTTTTATATTTCCCAGAGAGAAGGTCTGTCAAATATTATATTCCTATAACTATAGTTTAACATAACAAGGAGGACTTAAGAACAGTTTTTAGAAATCCCCAAACCTTCACATCATCCTCACTTCTGCTTTTCTTAGTAGAAATGGGGACATAGAAACTGTAAATGACAGGAAGCAATAATGGGGATGTGATTTGAGGGAGAGGTGTCAGGGGGATTAGAGTATACACAAGACAACTGTGTTCACTGTACTTCTCTAATCAAGGCAGAGGCGTGGATAGGAAGAGTTGGTTCTCAGTAGAAGAGCTGTTTTGAGAGTCTTTTTTTCAGGCATGTAGTGATATAAGGCAAAAAGAATCTTACTTTTAATATGAGTTCCAGGGCAATTATTATTATTATTATTATTATTTTCTTCCATATTTGAGATTTTATTGGTTGTGTTGAGAATCAGTACAGACATTTCACTTTTTACACAATTCTTAACACACATACCAAAAATCTATAAAGCCATGTATCATTTCTTTTTCAGTTATTCCAGAGACTTTCCAGCTTCAAATTTGGAGGCAAATTTTCTGCAAGAGAATTAAGTACCAGTATCTTTAGTTTTTTTTTTTTTTTTTTTTTTTTTGCGGCACTGGGGATTGAACTCACAACCTTGCGCTTGCCAGGGCAGGCGCTTAAGCCGCTGAGCCAAACTCCCCAGCCCTGGTTTTTTTTGAGGCAGGGTCGCACTATGTAGCTCAGGCTGGCCTTGCGCTCACGTTGTAACCCAAGCCGGCCTAGAACTCACAACGCTCCTCCTACCTCAGCCTCCCGAGTGCTGGGAAGTACCAGTATCTTTAAATGTTGATAAAGTGTTACTTAAGTCCCACTGATTCACAATTTTGTATCATATACACTACATACTCAAATTTTCGATCTTTCACAGCAGATTAACAAAATTAGGCAAACTGGACTACCACGACCAAACCAAAGATGTTATGAAGTGCACATGATTCTGACAGGGAAACAATCAGGAAGTAGTTTTCTGTAGGAAACAATCCTACTAAAAACAACATGGGAATAGAAATCATTTAAAATATTCAAGCCATATTAAATGCATTACTGTGATTCTAAATTGCCATTTATTAGTATGCTTTGTATTGAAGATATAAAACTTAACCCCCACCTATGGAATGTTAAGCTCTCACCCAAGACAGTCAAAGCTTGCCATAATTCAGTATCCCACTATTTTCTCGTTGTGCCAAAAAATAAACAACTAGCGAATGATTTTACCTCTTAAAAAAATCATCTACACTTAAAAAGTGCAATGAGGTGGAATTCCCACCTTTCTAAAAATGTTACTAGAGCTACTAAAAAACTTGCATTAACAAAACAGTTGATAAAAATATTCCTCTGAGCTGGGTGTGGTGGCATATGCCTTTAATCCCAGCACTCAGGAGGCTGAGGTAGGAGGAGCTTTGTGAGTTCCAGGCTGGCTTGGGCTGCAACTCGAGCGCAATGCTGGCCTGAGCTACATAGTGCGACGCTGCCTCAAAAAACCAGGGCTGGGAGTTTGGCTCAATGGCTTAAGCGCCTGCCTGACAGGTGCGAAGTTGTGAGCTTGATCTCGCGTGCCACAAAAAAAAAAAAAAAAAAAAAAAATTCCTCTGGATTGTACAAGAAGGGTGACAGAACCACTGATAGGACATAGTGTGTGGTTAATCAGACTCGGTTTGTTTTCTGCTTCATCAGAGGCTGCACTCTCGTTTTTCCTTTCTCCATTTTCTACAGGTAAATCTTCCATAGTTTCTTGATTAGCCACTTGCACCTGTTTTCCCTTTGCTCCCCTTTTCCCTTTTGCTTGCACATTTTTGTATGAAGACAGCCTTTCCTGCTGCCTTTTTTGACTTTGTTTCCACTTTTGCAGGAGCAAGTTTAGCCAGACAGCTTCACCAATCTCCTCTTGGGCTCCTCCTTCGCCACTCCTTTGGCTGAGCTGACTTCCTCTTGGGCATCTTGGAGGCGAGGGGGGCGCATGCTGGAGCTTCGAGCCAAGGTGCATGGGAGCCTCTCGAAGAGGGCTGCTGTCACTCCTCGGGCCGCTAGAGCTGCTGGGACCCTTGGTGGGGGTAGGGGGAGAACGGATTGGGACCCCGCTCTTTCTACCCCCACCCACGGCAGTTACGGTATATCACAAGTACTTTAAATTGTCCTAGATATCCTGTGAATTTGACACCGTTATAACCACCTGCTTTTACTCCCCTTTTACATAGGAGGAAACTGAGGCTCTGTAAGTGTAAGATCCTATCTCAAAGTCACAGGCCGGTAAACAGGAGAGCGAACTTTCAAACCTACACAAATCTAACCTCAAACCCACGCGCTTGATCAGTAACCATCTTGTACTGTGGAACTTTCAATTTTAAGCTCCTTTCTTTTCAAAACATTTCCTTCTCAATCCTGCATTTTATTCTATGCTCTCTGTGACTATGACTATTCTAACAAGAAACTAGTGCTCCATCTGTCTTAAGTGAATTGTTGGAAATCCTAGGTACTTGGGTTGGAAAGCCTGACATTTTTCTCACTCAGGGTAAACAGCACTACTTGGCAATGTTGGGAGTACTTGAAGCCAAAGGACAAACAAAGTATATCCTACTGGAGCTAAAAGTTTATTTCAAGTTCTATTTTGGGTGAGACCACCACTTGTATTTTGATATGAAAACAAACACAAATATGCAATGGTGTCTTTGGATGCAACATCTGCCCCTGCTTTTAAGAGCTAAAACAAGATTCTAAGGATATTCTGCATTTCCCTCAAGGTCATACCCTCCAGCCTTTGGAGTTGGTGCTCTTTCTCTTTGGTTTTTGAGGGCACTCTGCAAATACTGTGAGGAGAAGGCAGTCACCTACGGCACTCTACCTGGACAGGAACAAGTCACAATACAGAACAGGACCCTAACTTGCAGTTTAAAGATACTTCAAAAATACACTTAGGAACATATTAAGGAAAATGAAAACTTAAGAACAGCATGCTTAATTACAAGTGTTGTGCAAAATAGCATATCTGCGTGCTGCAAGAATTCTTGGAAGAATAACTAAACTGTTATTAGTGGGGTTCTTCTGGGAGACAATTTTCACTTTCTATTATTGGGTATCATTTGACACACACACCCCCAGATCCCACATATATACCTTTATGCATGAAGAAAAACAACACTAAAGGTTAAATAACAGTAACAGTAGCACAGGTAACCACTGAGACCTAAGACTAAAAAGGATTCCTAGAGATTTAAGTGAGGAGCCCTCCGAGCAACTGCATCTAATGGTAAATCTGAAAGTTAGCAGGATATATGTGGAGCACACTCAGTCTGAGTTTGTTTATTTAACACAATTATCTTTATCTGATACCCATAAATGACTTTGCGGTACTGGAATATTCAGATGTTCACATCAGTAAGATTCAGTTCTTTTTTTCAGTGAATTCATTCCATAGTAGGGAGACAGACACAGTAATAAATCACTGTAATCTACATGATTCTAACACAATATATAAAATATAAAAACTGATCAAGTGAATGATCCTGTTCTGCTCCAGATCCTATCTGAACCACAGATGGATGTAAGGGTGAACAGGATCTAGTCCCTGCCCTCAAGGAGTTTAGACCCCAGAGGAAATAAATAAAGGGTATTGGGAGAACTGCTTTCAGAGTGGACATAAAGATGAACAGAAAGTTCTGGAAGCTAAAATGGAACTTCCAAATCACATGGAGGTGAGTGGAAGGGACAGCATTCCAGATGAGTGAAAGAGCATGACATGGTGAGTGGAAAATAGGAATTTTAGGTTTAGTGGCATGTATTGTACAAGATGGAAGGAAGCAGGAGCTGAGGAGAGGTGAGAGATGAGGCTAAGCGGTAGTGTGTTAGTTACTTTTCTCTAGTTGCTGAGACAAAATACCTGACACCCACAGTTAAGGAAGGAAAGGTTTATTTAGCTCACAGTTTGTGAGGTTTTGGTCTGTACTCGGCTGGCTCTAAGGCAGAGTGGCATATGGCAGACGGCAACAGTTTCTGGAGCCAGAAGACAGCAAAAGCAACAAGAGCAAAAAGGGAGGAGGACAGAGAGAAGACTCTTTTTGTCCCTTATATTGTATGTAGGCCACCCACCTTAGGGTGGGTGTAGTGCTCATACCCACAATCCCAGCATTGGACCATGAACCAATCAAATTCTAGAAGCCTGCCCCCATGACTGTATGAGGCTTTGGGGGGACATCCAGACACAAACCATAACAGGTAGGCAGGAGTCAACCCATCAAGATTCTTGTACAGTGCACACGGGATCTGGGACTTAGGGTACAGGAGCCTCAGGGAAGTGACAAGAAAGTGCTCTTCAGAAAGAGCATTCTCACAAAGAAGGCAGCCAGGAGGCCACAATTCCTGACATACAGGCACTAAACATTTTTCTCATTGTCTTCTGACAGGTTCTTACCAGTCAGGTCAGTAAACCCCAACACCCCAAGGGAGTGAGAGCACATAATACCCAGCAGGTAGGGCCTACAGCCCCTTTCAGCAGGAAGCAGCTATTAGAAGAAAGAGACCACCACTCTATAAACAATAATGGGGATTATGTCTCTCAGGGTGAAATGAGGAAGGAGATCAGGTCCTGGGCGAACTGGTCAGCTAACTGGCCAGAATGTATCAAAAGTCATACAAACTCAAAGGGCATACACAAAACACAGGACTCAGAATGACTCCACAACTCCTGAGCACAGTATTTTCTAATCCTTCATGTGAATCTGGTGCTGTCTGCAAAACCAATCAGAAGAGTGCTATTTGCATTCCTTCATTTATGTCTGGAGGGAAGCCAAGCAAGACTTTCCATACAGCAGTTTAAATCTGGCACCAAACCAGGTGAATTTTCAATAAGACAACTGTCCCAAGGCCTAATTTGCATGACGGGGAAGTCAATCCAGGAAGTTTACACACAAAGGACCCCTTTTTCTTATCCTTGGGGCTGCTGTGAGGCTGTTCACTGGTCAGCTCTCATCCTTTAGAGGGTACCTCTTCTCCTCTTCCAAATAATGTACACATTCGCAGCCAAAAAAAAAAAAAAATGTAGGAAGGCCACTTATCAGACTTCAGGAATAGTGAGAGATAAAAAAGGGTCTACGAACAGATTTCAGCAGTGTTTTTCAAGAAGAAAATACACGCAAGTCACAAATATAACTATGGATTTGGCAGTTACACTAAAAAATAGAACATACGAAATAAAGACTACTCTTACTTAATCCACTGTATCAAATACTATTTCAGAGCTGAAGGTGTGACTCGCTGGTAGAGTACTACTGTGCATGAGGTCCTGGGTATGACTCCCAGCACCATCCAAAAAAAGTAATGTAAAAATTATTCAGATATTTTGTTTTGAAATACTGCCTTTGAAATCTGGTGTGTTTCACACTTGACAGACTACTTCAATTTGTTTAGACACATTTCAAGAGTTCAACAGCCATACTGGCTAGCAGCTACCATGTTGGACAGTGCAGGGTCAAGAGGGATTAGGGTAGTTCAGGAGAAGATATGAGCAGAATATTGGTCTAGCCAATGTGGTGAATACGGAAGCAGAAATCACTGATTGCTGGTGTAGGCAAATGGACAGAGAGCGTTACCAGCAAATCAAACAGAGCATACAGAAAGAGGAGTCTGATGGGAGGGAGGAGAAGATAGCGAGGGAGAGGGAAAAAAGATACACATTCTGATCTTAGCTTGTTAACTTTTAAATGCCTAAGCATGAAGTTATTTCTCCAGGGCAATGTAGTCAATAAGTGAAAGAGTCCAATTTTTGACCTAGATCTCTTCAGTGGTAAGACTGTTCCTAAAGATCCCTTCAAGTGGAGATTTAACAAAAATGAAGAAGGCAGAGGTCAGTTTTCCTTTATTTTTATTCCATATGAACTACTTTTACAGTGATAAACAAAACAGGATGTGAAGCTGTACATTCCATTTTTTATTTTGAAGCAGGGTCTCACTACATAGTCAGGCTGACCTCAAACTTGAAGAAATCTCCTGCCTCAGCCTCCTGAGTGCTGAGATTACAGGTGTGAGCACCACACTCAGCCTCCATCATTAAAGCAACTGTACTTATCAACATTGCTAAAGAAAAGCAAGATTTTAAAAAATGTTCCTGTTTTCAATCTTATGTAAAAACAAAGATTCCAAGGGACTTTACCCTATTTTGTAAATATACGCATAAGCTACAAGTGGGATCTTAATATTTCATCAAAATCACAGGTGAAGATGTTAACTTCTAAGAATAATCTAGTAGCCTAAAAGCAATAAATTTTTAATAGCTGTAGATTTTAAAAATGAGGGTTCTAGTCCAAGAGGTCCTTCTCTAACACCTACACAGCTAACACCTACAGCAAAAGAAAAGTGACATCTCTAAGACAGGGTGGGTGGCACCACACTGTCTCTAAATTATTTGCTATCTTAAAACATAGTTGGTTAGCTGGGCGTGGTAGCGCACGCGTTTAATCTCAGCACTCAGGAGGTTGAGGTAGGAGGAGTGTCGTGAGTTCGAGGCCGGCTTGGGCTACAACATGAGTGCAAGGCTGGCCTGAACTAAATAGTGTGAACCTGCCTCAAAAAATTAGGGCTGGGAGTTTGGTTCAGTGGCTTAAGCACCTGCCTGGCAGGTGTAAGGTTGTGAGTTTGATCCCCAGTGCCACAAAAAAACAAAAACAAAAAACAAAAAAAAAACGTAGTTGGTTGCCTTAGAAATGCCTGTGACTACACACATAGAGACACGCACGGAGACACATACACATGTAGTGTCTATGGATAGGGATAAACAAGCAAAAAACAAGAAAACTCATCTAGGTAAATTTTAAAAGCAGAAAAAAAAATGGCTTAAAAGTTGGCCACCACCCAGGAAGTAGTAGCCACAGTATTTTTCAAAAATGCTAAAATAAGACTGTGTGCATGCAGAATGTAAGGTCACTGTTGGAGGAGCAGTTTTCTTTGGGGGTAGTGAAATGATCTATGAATAACCAACTCTAATTGCCAACCACTACAACATTCCTACCAAGCCCTCTCTTTCAAAAACTTCTCTGATTTTTTTTCCTCTATAGAGGCCAGAGTGGAAGACCCTTGCTTTTCTTTAGTTAGAAAGGGCAGGAGAGTTCATGTGAATGAACTTGTTTCAGTATCGCATATTACTGAGTTAATGCAACACTGGTATGGTTTTATTTCATTTTGCACAGTGGCAATGAAATGTATGAAATGCCAAGGAAATAATGCAGTGTGTACCTGTGTCCTATCAAAGGGCACAGGAATGCTGTTTACAGTAGACTAGCTATGTTGCTTTATGAACCATAGTCTGTTTTTATTCTTCACTGGCTCATTACTGATTTAATCAACTCTTAATATATAATATATGCTGCCAAACTGGTACTCAAGAGTTGAGGGTGTGTTTTCCAACCTGATCATGTGCTTGGAAAAAAAAAAAACAACAATGTTTCATTTTGGGGAAGCAGAACATCTGTAGAAAAAGCACAGGATGTTAGCTGGGTGTGGTGGTGCACACCTGTAATCTCAGTACTCCGGAGGCTGAGGCAGGAGGATTGCTGCAAGTTTGAGACCAGCCTGGGTTACAAAGTTAATTCAAGGCCAGCCTCAACTACATAGTGAAACCCTGTCTCAAAAAAAAAAAAAAAAAAAAAAAAAAAGCACAGGATGCTGATTGAGTGTATTATAGAGTTATTACCTCTGGCAAGTCACTTAGTTCTAAGCCAGTTTCTTTATATGTAACACGAGAAAAATAAAACTACTTAGTCCATGGATGTCCAAGGATCAAATCAAATAATACCAATAAAAGGGTTTTGTAAACTGTAAACATTTACCCATCATTACTGATAGGCTGTGAAAGTACAGATAATATATATTTGATGGAGTGTCTTAAAAGGTTAAGATTATAAGAGATTTAAGATGTTTTAATGAAAATAGAGTTGACATATTTTTCAAAAGCTCTTAAGCTGGGTATGATGGCACATGACTATAATTCCACTTACTTAGGAGGGTTCCAAATTCAAAGCTAGTCTGGACAATTTAGCCAGACCCTGTTTCAAAATGAAAAATAGAAAGGGCAGGAGTTACAGTTTAGGGGCAAAGTATCCTGGATTCAACTCCTAGTACTGGAGCAAGAGAGGAAGAGTGAGAGGGACAGGGAGAGAGAGAGACTGATTAATTCTCTTTGTGGCCCAGGCTAGCGTGCAGTGCTTATTTGAAGGTGCAGATCCACTACCAAGTGACAGGAAAGCTTTGATCCTTTGACCTGTTCCATTTCTGACTTGAGTGGATTCACCTTTTTTTTTTTTTTTTTTTTTCTGGTGGGTATTAGGAATCAAACTTAGGAGCTCATGCTTGCCAGGCAGGTGCTGCACCACTAAGCTGTGGATTCACCCTTTCTCAAGCAAACTAGTGGTCCCCCTCTTCTAGGTCACCAAACCAATGCTGAATTTAGTGTGGATAACCGATGGGTGCACGCTATAGCCCAAAACTACTGGGCAAAAGCAATTCCTCCTCTTCATCCTTTCAAGTACAGTAGCTGGGAGCACAGGCATGTACTGAGGACGGCAGCCCTTTCTTCTTTGTTTTTTAAAGTATTGAGGCTTAAATCCAGGGCCTTGTACATGCCACGCAAGCGCTCTACCCCCAGAGCTATACCCGCAGACCTTTTAAAAAATTTAAGTTTTGAGACATGATTTTGCTAATTACACAGTCTGACCTCAAATTTGCGATCCTTCTGCCTCAGCTTCCTGAGCAACTGGGATTATAGACATGGGCCATGGCTTCTGGTCCCTTTCTTCCTTTTTAGATTTCACTTCTATCACTTTAGTTCAAGATGCCATTAGGCCTTCTGGTTTTTCAATGTCCAGACTGTCCTAGACCATTGCTAGGTTACTTTTCCTACAATACTGCTTCTTTGTGTCATTTTCACATCCATACTCCTCCAAATTCTAGTTTCTGACACTGGGTTAGGCTGTCTGAACCTACAGATGCAAATAAATGTAGGTTTGGGATTTACCACTGTATATCATGGGGCACAACAGTGTGATTTGTGAGAAGATCACAGACTTTGAGTCAGACTGGATTTGACTTCTGGATCTGTTACTTGTATTTATGACCTCAGGGAGATGACTTAATTGCACCTCAATTTCTTCATTTAAAAAATGGGAATTTAGTTATCTACTTCACAGGGTTCAGCTTTAATAGAATTTAATGTTTTAGATTTTGATCTTTATTTATACTCTCAGGTTCTTATGTAAGAGAAACCACATGATATTTAAGTTTGTGTGTCTGATTTATTTCACTTAACATTATGGTCTCAAGGTACAGAGTGGAGTGAAAAGGGATGAAAAAAGAATTAAGATGTGTTATACACATGTACGAACTACCCATGAGGAATGTAATCATTATGCACTACAAATATGTACTAGTTAAAAATTAACTGAAAAAAATGTTTTAGTTTCTTATCCTTCAAATAAAACACAAAAACACAAAGAAAAATAAGATGTGTTCATTTGGAATAAATATGTGCACTACATGTTTAGATTTTTGTTTGCCTCATTTAATGACCTGATAACATATCTAATTTTAAAGCTCAAGAAGGTAAAAAGCCAAAATTGCAAAGGGGAACTACTTAACAAAAAAATCACATTGGTCACCAAAATAAATATTTAAATATATTCAGATATCTCCATGTAAATCCACATAAATTACAAAGTTATGTACTCATTTTTGCCTACAGATGAGTATATATTTCAAAGAAACAATACTTGCAATGAGAAACAAGTTAGGAGGCTAGGGTAGGTATTGCAGGTGCTACCAAGGATCTGATGAGAAGGCCATCAAGACAGACAGAGTCATAAAGAAATAGGTCAAATCAGTAAGACCTGGTGAATGACTAGATCCAGGCAATATGGAGAGGGAGGGTCACAGATCACTTCCAGGTTCCTAGCAGGATGGCTGGAAGAATCGCAGTACTACCTGCAGGTGTACAGGCCTGGGGGAAAGATGCCGAGTTCAGGTTCAGACATCTGTACTTATTTTGAAGTTCTGTTTAAGGTAGAGGGTGGAACTTGAAGCAGCACATGAAGGGAGATGAGATCAAGCAAAGTGGAGCCTGAGACATCTTGAGGGAACACTAACTTTTAAGGGTAAGAGGAAGAAGGAGAGATCAAAAGTTAGTGAGAGATAACAAGGAGCAAACAGAAAGTGTGCAGAGGGGTATAAAGCATGAAGTCACAAAATTTGAAGACATAGTAAGTAAAAGGCATATTAAATGCAGAAAAAGAGTGATAAGGATAAAATGTGGCCACTGAAACTGGCAATCAGAAAATTACTGATGGCCTTAAGGAGAGCAGTTTCAATGGAGCCATGGGGCTGAACCCGATTTCAGTAGGCTTGGGAGTTAGGGAGAAAATGGGTAGCAAGAAAGAAATTGCACCCCAGTTTGGAAAGTTTAGATGAGGAGAGAAGGGACTGGAGCAACAAGCTGTTTGAGTTAGTGATTTAAGTAACGGAGATCCAAGAGAATGAAAGAATCAGAAAAGTACGTCATCAAGGGCCCAGAGTGGTATTTCAAGAAAGGGATCAACAGAGCAAAGAGACTGAAATACAAAGAGCAGTGTGTTATAAGGCACAGAACGTGGACTTTGAATGAGACACGTCTAATCCTGTGCCTGACACTTACTGGCTATGAGATGAGTTACACATTTCGGGACCTTGGTTTCCTCATTCCAGAGGGGGAGGACCACACATCACACATACACAATGCGGGTGAAAGTCAGAGAGGCTGCATCCCAAGTGTCTAGCACAAGCACCTCTGCTTGGCCCACAGAAGGTACTCAACGAATGATAGCTTGCTGTTTCCTTCAGAGGGGATGGGGAGACAGAAGAGCGCCACCTGGATTAAGCAGTGAAGATGTATAAAGTTGCTAATGGTCAGATGTTCAGTTATGAAACATTAAAAATAGGGAATGATAGCTGAAAGTGAAATGGTTTGACAGGTAATCATGTCTGAAGTATAAAGAGAATGAAGGAAAAGTGCCAAAGGGAAGTGAGACTAGGGGTGCAGGACCTTTGTGTCTTCTCTGTGATTAGCCTATGTCCAAAACTGATTTGAAATCAAGTTTTCTCAGTAGACTATAAGGATGAGATTTGCAGTAGAGATTAAATTTAAGAACCTAGACATGGAAAAGATCAAGGACAAACAAAGCTACCACATGGGACAAGTTCTTGGTGGAGCTGATACCTGATGTTGATTATCTCAGTAAAGAGCTAGGAAACAAAACATTTGGAAAAATTCGTTTCCAAAGCAGATTTCAATCCAAATATCCTTGGGTCTAATTGTTCATGACTATTAAATACACAGCTATGCAATTTGCACATAGAAAATATTCCCTGATTGCACAATCTCTAAACCTTTCCATCTGATTTTAACTACAATGATGTGCAAGTAAACATACTGCACAATTGATTTTTCCAGGCTTACATGCACAAAGAGTCACGCTCTTTCAACATATATTGCATTCTAATAGTGAGGCTTGCCTTGAAAGTTTTCTTAGACACATTCAAAGCTTTTTTCCAAATTGGGAGCAAGGGTAGTACATGTATTGTTAACAAGCGTTTTTAGCACCGTATTTTTTAGGCACAAGGAAAATCCGAGCTTTAAAGAACTTATGAGAACTGGGAAGTCAGTAATGGAGTTCAATGATATTGTTTTCCACATCTGTTTTCCTAATAAATATGTGGAATGCAACTTTGTCTTTATGATGCAGGGTACAGCTCTTAAACAACTGACCACACATGAAAGTGGAAGAACTACTGCATAATTCAGGAAAAAAACATGGTCCTGAGATCATTGTGAGGGAGAAGAACTTCAAAAAGCATCCATGTTTCCCTGTGTGTAGAGGGGAGGGAAGATGAAAGGAAAAGGGAGGGAGGGAGAGGGAGAAGGAGAAGGAGAAGGAGAGGGGGAGAGAGAGAGAGAGAGAGAGAGAGAGAGAGAGAGAGAGAGAGAGAGAGAGAGAGAGAGAGAGAGAGAGAGAGAGAGAGAGAGAGAGAGAAAGAATGGAGCTGGGTGTGTTGTCCATACCTGTAATCCCAGCACTCAGGAGACTGAGGCAGGAGGATCACTATGAGTTTGAGGCCAGCCTGGGCTACAAAGTGAGTTCACAACCAGTCTAAACTATGTAGCAAGACCCTGTCTTAAAAAAAGCCAAAAAGCCAAAAGGCCAAAAAGTCAAAAGAGAGAGACAGACAGGAAAAGACAGACTGAATTAGGGAAATACTCTAAGGCATAGGGAAAAGTCAATATAGCTGAAGGTAAAGAAGGCAGCTGTAAGTGAATTTTAGAGTGGCTTAGCCCAAGGAAACTTAGGAAAGACAAAGGTTGACCTCTCCACAAAATACTCTTCCACTTCATGGGAGAGGACTTCATGCTTTCCCTAGAAGGGGGGTTGACTCTGGCAACTATTGGAATATGAAAGCGAACTGATTTTACTATAGGAGATTAGTTTTGACAAACACCAAATTAAGTATAGTAGACAGGACTGCTACCGAAGCACAGGAAGTTGTGTACCACACGACTGTCAGGGAAATGTCCCCACAGACCCAGAGTAAACGGTGCCCTAGGGAGTCAAGCAGTACCCAGGTCTGGCGGTAGGTATCTCTCTCTCTCTCTCTCTCTCTCTCTTTTTTTTTTTTTTAGTTTTAAAGAGAATAAAACCAAGCAAAATAAAACAGACCAAAGCCAATCAAAACAAACCAGTGTAAGTGACACAGGACTTCAAAACAATATAAAATCAACAATGGTTACCATAATGGGTATCTCTTAAAAGCAGCACAAGCTCCATGAGGGCAGGGAAACTGGTTTCATCCATTGCTGTAATCCTGGCACCAACAACAGGGCCTGATTCTTAAAATGATCAATCTGTATTTTTTTAATGACTGACAGAATGAATAAGAGGAAAAGATAAAACTGAATTTGAAAGCTCAGAAGAGAGATGAAACATGTTACAGCAAGACTTCTCACAAATGGAAGAAATTAAGAGAGTCAAAAAATTCAGAAGTCTGGATTGGAATTTCTGTTATTATGAAAGAGGGAGGAAAGATGACAGAACTGGTTTGGAGTGTCTTACCAGGTTTTAGGGTACTCTAGCATGGATTTTTTAAGGGCTGAGCAAAAATTAAATAAAGAGGTGTACAAGGACCATGTTAGCATACATAGAGATTCCTTGTTGGTAGGCTAAGTATGTTGAGAAAAGCTTATCAAATTCCTTTTTTGCTATCAAAAGCATCAATGTGAGCCAAGGGCAGTGGTGTGTGCCTATCATCTCAGCTACTATAGTGCCTAAGTCAGAAGGATCTTAAATTCGATACCAGTCTGGTCAACTTAGCAAGATTACATTTCAGAATAAAATAAAATGAAATAAATAAGCTGGTTGTAGTGGTACACACCTGTAATCCCAGAACTGGGGAGGCTGAGGCAGGAGAATCACTGCAAGTTTGAGGCCAGCATAGGCTACACAGTGAGTTCAAGGCCAGCCTGGATAGTGAGACCTTGATTCAAAAAACAAAACAAACAAACAAAAACCAATCCCTAACATTATCTTCACATCACCCATAAACATATACAGAATACCTAAAGACATGAGGAGCAGCTGAATCTATGCAATGTTTTTCATATTTCCAATTTTTTTAAACTATAAAAACTTAAAGAGCATAGATGACTCTGTATGTCTCAGTATGACTCCTCCAATTATATTTTATAAATGATTCATTGTGTAAAGAAAATCTTAACTTGCTCTAAATTCTGAATGATAGAAACAGACTTATTAAACCATGTTTTCTACTCACAATCTGTTTTCTGCTGGGATTATCTAGCACATTTCATGCGCAATTTCCATTGAAACAACAAAACCAAACAAAACCAGGTAGCTCTTTGATGTCTAAAAAAATCTATAGTTGGCTTCTCTGAGAGGAACCACTCCCACTCACAGGTACTTGATGTTTATCAGGATATACTAGTTGACAGGCGTGAAAAATAAAAAAAATGGGAAGTTCCCTGTAACCAAAACAAAAAATGTTATAGCTAAATGGTCCTTAGGAATACTTTACTATTATGTCTAGGAGTTTAGTAGGTTATACAACTTATTAAATAAAAGACAGTTGGTATATGCTGTTATATTATCCTCAGATGTGGTAACATCATGTTCCAAGGAAGTAAAAGCGTGACTATTTTTGTATGAGTAATAAAGTCACATGGGTTCAAAGTCCCTCCTTCTTCATCCAGTTGGTGGTATAGTGTCCACCACTTCTACATAGACCCTTAGGTACTTGTTCCACTATGCACAGTTGTAAAACAGGCTGCTTCCTCAAATGTTGTCAAAGACTCTGAGACAAGTAGACTTGAAGGCAAAGTGCATTATAATTGTGATGTTGCTACAGTCGTCTTCCTGCCCTGTGCTCTTACTGGACTTTCCATATGGGTGCTACTAATTGAGGAAGGGCTGTCCATGAGTAGGTAGCACATCCTTTCATCTGCGCTATCTGGGGACCTATCCAGCAGTGTCTAGCATGCAGTAAGTACTCAACACTCACTGAATGAATCCCATAGCAATTTCCTAAAGGTTAGGGAGTACGAAAAAGCTTCCCTTATTTTTGAACAAGCCACTTTCCTCTGTTCCAAGACAGACTTGATTAACCCTGGAACTGTAGATGTGTAAAGAGGGTGAATGTGGAACATAGGTGACACTACTTTCCCTGTCTCTGCTGAAATTTACAACAACGCTATCTGGCACTCAATGTTCTTGAGAAAAAATACGCACACAGTGTTACACAGGGCCCCATCAGGCACAGTCACCCAGTTTCCAGTAAGTGCTCTCTAAGGAGAAAACAGTTACAAAACATGTGATTTCTGAAATAAAAGTGAAGGGTGAGGAGGACAGGTGATGCTGAAAATTGAGTGGGAATATATTGGTTAAAAAGGAAACTTTACGATTGCTTTAAAAAAATCCAGTGAATGAGAAAAATTAACAAGGAAGAACATTTCAAATGTATCTTACCCACTAAAGGCCGCATCTGCTAATCCATCTCATTGTGTGTATTAAATTATATTTTCCATACAAGTACTGCCACCTATAGGACACACGTAAGAATCGTGGTATTCTGAGGGGAGGGGAATTAATTTAAAAGCCTAGAATACATATGATAAGCTGATGTCTTCCTACCCTTTTAAAAACCTACATTTATTCAAAGTTACATGTTATATTGTCTCTTTATCACATCTACAAGGAAAGGAATAATGCTCAATGGAATAATTATTATTACTATTATTATTATTTTGACACAGGGTCTCACTATGTACCCTAGGCTGACCTCAAATTAATAGTGATCCTCCTGCCTCAACCTCCTGAGTGCTGGGATTACAGCAATGAGCCAATATGCCCAGCTATATTTAAAAGGTAATATTGTAAAGTTAGCCTTTATGATTTTAAGTCTTATACCTATGGACAATGAAGGAAAGAGAATTTATAATTTTAGATTTTTTTTAACCTGGACTAGGCATTGAGCTACATTTCCAGCCCTTCTGTTGAGATAAGGTCTTGCTAAAGTGTTCAGGTTGGCCTTGACTTGTGATTCTCCTGTCTCCGATTCCTGAGGAGCTGAAGATACAAAGCCATACCTGGCTTTTAATTAGAATTTTAAGAAATGTTTTAAATATGCCAAAATTCTCACTTATTTTGGTTTGCTGTAAGCTACAAATTGGAACTCTGAGATGTAACCAGAGTCCCGGAAGAAGTAAAGAGGCTCTTGTGTTTGGTAAGATTCCTCTTGCCCAGGGATAGCCAGGATGAAAGAGGAGAAAGAACATTAAAATCTGATGGGTGAACTCTGATTTACAGCAGAAACTTAGAAGAAGGGATCTCAGGCTGCATGTGATTTTCATGCCCCCAAAGCAAGACAACACCAGTGTGTTATATCTCATAACATGGCTTTTATGGTGAGTAAGAGAAATCTATTAAAATTACTTTTCAGAATTAGAAATAAGACATTTGTTTTTGGAGATAACCAAAGACATCCAGTATCATGAGGACAATAAGAAGTTCGTTTAACCAACTACTCAATAACTGGGTGTTGAATTTCATCTTAGGTGGCGCACGTCTTTAATCCCAGCACTTGGGGGGCTGAGGTAGGTGGAGTGTTGTGAGTTCGAGGCTGGCTTGGGCTACAACATGAGTGCAAGGCTGGTCTGAGCTACATAGTGCGACCCTGTCTCAAAAAACTAGGGCTGGGAGTTTGGCTCAGTGGCTTAAGCACCTGCCTGGCAGGTGTGAGCCTGTGAGTTCGATCCCCCGGTGCCAAAAAAAAAAAAAAAAAAAAAAAAAAATCTCATCACAGTAACATTGCCATGTCTGATAGTAGAAAAAAACAAGTACCAAGTTACAATTCGACAGGAGAAAGAAGTTCTGGTGTTCTTTTGCACAGTAGGGTGACTACAGATAACAGTAATACACTGTATATCTCAAGAAAGCTGTAATAAATTATTGTAAATGTTTCAACACAAAGAAATGATAAAATGTTTGAGGGGTCATATATGCTTATGGTGATTTGAAGATTACACGATGTGGGCATGTTTTGAAACATCACACGGTAATGATTCACAGAATCAGTAATGATTCACAGAATACTGAATATTCACATTGTATGTTTATATTGCTCACAGCAAAAGAACCAAATGGTTCTTTTGAGTTGCATCACAATATAGAGATCAACAACAGAAGGTCTTTGTTAAGTATTTATTAGACTAAGGAAGCTAGAATCTATGGCAGCTACAGTAAAATATACACATTTAAGCTGGTAGGTTTTTTTTTTAAGAATAATAATAGATATCATTAAGTCACTAGCAGTCCAGGTGACAATCTGATGTTACAGCTTTGGTTAAGCTAAAGGCTAGTGATTTACAAGGAAATGAACTACGTGAGTTCTTTTTAAACTTTCTTTCTTTCTTTTTAGACTGGGTCTCACTATGCAGTTCAGACAGGCCTTGAATTTACTATGTAGCCCAGACTGGCCTTGAACTCTTGGCAATCCTCCTGCCTCAGCCTCCTGAGTGCTGGGATTACAGAAGTGTGCCACCACGCCTGGCATAATCTTTAATTTATAGATCAGACAGCCTGTGTAGTTGCTGGGGACATGTCACAACTACCAAAGAAGAAAGCAAAAACAAAATTTAAAATTTAAGTGTTGGGAAGAAAAGGTATTAAACAGAATCCTGTCAGGCGTAGTAGCACATACCATCATCCCAACTATTCAAGAGGCTGAGGCAGGGGGTGTTATGGTTGATACATTGTGTCAACTTGAGAAATTTAGAAGTTTAACTGAGAGACTCAGCAGGGGGCCAGCATGCTTACTTTGTAGATATCCTCATCCTGTGCAAGACCAGGGCACAGAGATTTTGTAAATGCTACACCTGCCCTGGGGGGTAGGTGGGGCCTATGTACAATATAAGGGAGGAGAAGAGGCTTGTTTCCCTCTTTTTGTTCTGGCTGCTGCCTTGAAGTGTTGCCCAGTGCCATGCCACCCTGCCTTGCAGCCAGCTGATTATGGACTGAAACGTCCAGAAACTGTAAGATAAATAAACCTTTCCTTCCTTCATTTTGGGTGTCAGGTATTTTGTCTCAGCAATGAGAAAAAAGTAACCAGGACAGGGGGACTGTAAGTTTGAGGCCAGTCTAGGCAGCTTAGCAAGACCCTATCTCAAAGCCAGGTATGGTGGTGCATGCCTGTAGTCCCAGCATATGGGAGGCTGAGGCAGTAGGATTGCCATGAGTCCAAGGCCAGCCTGGGCTACATAGTAAGTTCAAGGCCAGCCTAAACTACGAAATGAGACCCTATCTCAAAATAAAAAGTAAAAAGAACTGGGGATGTAGTTAAATGGTAGAGCACTCTAGTAATGGAAAAAAACAAACAAACAAACAAACCCTAGAATCTTAGCTTTATGTTTATTCATTTTGCTTCTTAGACTCCCCTCATTTCAGGAGAAAAATTCCTTACCATACTATTTAAAGTCTCAGTAGAATTACTCAGATACCCTAGTAAGCTTATATGTAGAGTTTGTTACATTACATGAAGTTAGCCACGGTTTCTCTTAAAACAATAAAGATTAATACATTTAAAAAGAAGCACATAAAACCTATGCATACATGGAGAAGAATTTCTGATACTAATAAAACTTACATGAAAAAGAAAAATAAATGTGAACATGCACAAGTAGAAATAATTAGCAGGCATAAATTGTAATTAAGGTAAAAAAGAAAGAGATGAAAGGACATCATTAGTCTAACTCTAGACACAATAAACTTCCCACAATCCTGCACATTCTACAACAAACAAAAAAGAGCTTGTAGTCAAAGATATACACCAACAAGAGCTGGACACAAACCCTGTAATTTTACAGTCGGGAAATGGGTAGGAAGACCACTCAGACAGTAGTCAGGGGGAGGGAACAGTGTTATAACAAAGTAGCCTTTGAGAAAGTTATAGCTGAAAAGATTAGGGGGCTACATATTTGCCAAAGTCTTTAATTCATTAGATTTTTTTTTTTTTTTTTTTGCGGCACCGGGGATCGAGCTCACAACTTCGCGCCTGCCTGACAGGCGCATAAGCCGCTGAGCCAAACTCCTGGCCCTGGTTTTTTGAGGCAGGGTCGAACTGTGTAGCTCAGGCTGGCCTTGCGCTTGCGTTGTAGCCCAAGCCGGCCTCAAACTCACAACGCTCCGCCTACCTCAGCCTCCTGAGTGCTGGGATTAAAGGCGTGCGCCACCATGCCTGGCTCGTTAGTAGATTTTAAAAAGATAATATTTCATGCTCATTACTATTTCCTGGTATAGGATGTAGCATTTTTCTTCAGTAGAAGAAAATAAATTGAAGCATCTACATAAAGTAATGCTTAGGGCATACACATTGAAGCCAGATTTCTCAAATTCAAATTCTAACTCTCACTATTCAGCTGTGCAGCTTTAGGGATGTTTCTTACATTCTCTATACCTCGGTTTCTTTTTCACATTAGTAATATGGTAACTGAGAGTGATTCCTATCTGATAGATTTGCTAATTTATGAAGATTAAGTAAGTTACTGTTTATAAAGCACTTTGAAAATATATCCCACCCCATACAACTATGTCTGCTAAGCAAAATCTGTCCTTGATTATTATGTTTTTTTGGTGGAGGGGGGTATTAGTTTGTTTTTTGAGACAAGGTCTTGCTACGTAGTTCAGTTTGGTCTTGAACTCACTACGTAGCTCAGGCTGGCCTCAAACTCACAGCAATCCTCCTGCCGTAGCCTTCCAAATGCTGGGATTATAGGTATGTACCACTGTGCTCAGCTTGTTCTTGATAGTTTAGATCTTTGTCAGATTTAAGAAAAAAAAATTTTTTTTTCGAGACAGGGTCATGCTATATCCTTTAGGCTGGCCTTGAATTTATTTATGTAGCCTACGCTGGCCTCAAACTCACAGTGATCCTCCTGCCTCAGCCTCCTGAGTGCTGGGATTACAGGCATGTACCACCATTTTGACTTCCATGATTGAAGAGGTATTCAGATGTATACACTATGATGACACTAGGTGGAACCTGCATTTTTTGGTTTTGAGACAGGGCCAAGCTGATCCTGTCTCATTATGTAGCCCAGGCTGATCTCAAACTCACAGTAATCCTCCTGCCACAGCCTCCATAGTGCTGGGATTACAGGTGTGCGTTACTACGCGCAGATTTTTTCCCCTATCTTTCAAGAAGCCTGTCTTGACTTTATTTTTTGTCCTTTATTCTTTTTTTTTATGATTTGTAACTCTGGCTCTATAATGATAGTTAAGAGCTAGGTATCTAGGAAAGGGTACAATCCATGCTCAGGTTTTTTTTTTTTTTTTTTTTTTTTGCGGCACCGGGGATTGAACTCACAACCTCACACCTACCAGGGCAGGTGCTTAAGGCACTGAGCCAAACTCCCAGCCCGGGTTTTTTTGAGGCAGGGTCGCACTATGTAGCTCAGGCCGGCCTTGTGCTCGCGTTGTAGCCCAAGCCGGCTTCGAACCCACAACGCTCCGCCTCCCTCAGCCTCCCGAGTGCTGGGATTAAAGGTGTGCGCCACCACGCCCGGCTCATGCTCAGGTTTTTAAAAGAGTATGTTTTTCCAAATAGGTTAGGCTTTAAGGAAAGGAGAGGGGATGGTGGAATAGATGACTTTCCATATTAGACACACGACAGTAAGTGTTAAAGGGGATAGAGTTTGAAGTCTCATAAGATTATCTAAAAAGTAGCAGAAGTCACACATAGAGATATGGGTGTGATACCTAAAAACAGTAGTAGAGTCTTCTAATAATTTATTACCAAAATCTCAAGTAGATGGAAAGAAAGCTACTGGTTTCATTGCTGATGACAATTTCTAGAACACAGATAATGAGGAAGTAAACGTGGACGGTTTACATGAGGAGGCAAGCATCCAAAACCCATGGTACTGGAAGCAATGATCTCTTCTAGTGATTCGCTGCACAGGGACGATTTGCTGATAAGGGTTACCAAACAAATACAGGTACAATACACAGTAGTAAGGGGAAACGTCACCTTTCCCAGCATCCGGGAGAGGTTTCATTCTCGTAAATGCAGAGCACCTGATAAATTGATACCATATAGACAATTTCATTTCTCAGAAAGCAGGGAAAACAACAAAGACTGCTATTCAGGACCATAAGGACTGACAAGGAGGAAACTACATGTGACGTAGGTGTGACAAGAGCATTAAAAGTGAAAATGCTTGCCAGCTTGGATTTTGCAACAGCAAAGAAATGAAATCTTTAGGCCGTAAACCCTAAGAGAGTAAATTTCAAAGTGTTCAGAGGTAAGGATGGGTGTAATTCCACTACAGAAATTGTAACAGGAAGTGTAACCCAAGAGAAATGGAAGGTAAGACTTTAAAAACAAGATTAAAATTATAACAGCATTGACTCTGATGAGGACACAATGGAGGAAAGTAACTAAAGGAAAAAGTAAGTAGAGACACATTTATAAAGGACACATGTAAACAGTAGCATGAGCTTACTATACTAGGAAACCTAACGCCCTATAGGAGGAAATTTGCTTTTCCCTCCCCACGTTGATCTTTTTATCCCCCTTGCATGTCAGAACTCCTAGTTAAGTTCTAAACCCTAGAGATGAAGAGACCAAAGAATTGGAACCTCAGCTGGGAAAAAGAATATGGAGTCCAAACTGGGGAAGAGGTGGTCTATTTGGGGTCTTAATATTTGTAGCCAGCAGAGCGAGTGGCCTGTGGGACACTAAAATTGGGGTTTGCTGCCCGAAGGTACCCCAGGATTTAAGGAACTTGAGGAGACATGGCTGGTGCCACTGAGGGATGTGGGAGGTGTGCCAACATTTCTCAACTCCTCCTGAGGGCAATCATTATTGTTGAGTTGGTTTTATTGTATGTGCTTGTATTTTTGTCTCTTGAGTTTTGCTTTGAGGCTCCTGAACCAAATCTATAGTATTCTTGTATATATGCTGAATTTTTAGGCCACTCTTTTTATTTAAAAAATTCGTATTGTTTGGTTTTATAGGATTTTGGGGGGGTGTTCTCTTGTGTTCTTTGGGGCCATTCTTTCCAAACTCAGGAATTTGGGCATAGGTGATTGTTCTTGTTCTTCTCCTTCCCCTTTTCTGAGACAGGGCTTCACTAAATTAAGATTGTCCTGCCTCAGGTCCTGCAGTGCCTGGATTATAGGTGTGCACCACAATACCCAGCTAGGCATAGGTTCTTAGTGAATGTCTCTCAGTCTTGCAGCTGTTTTTGGTGAGCATGGTTCCTTTCCCCCGTGGATGTCTCTGGTCTTTTTCTTTAGTGAGAATATTTAAGTCTGGCATACTTTGATCTCTGTAGTTCATGTGTTCAGGACTAGGTATAATAATTATTATTAGTTTCAGTACTGGAGATTAAACTCAGGACCTTTGCTCTGAGCTAAATCCCCAGCCCTTTTTTATTTTGAGACAGAGTCTTGCTAAGTTGCCAAGCTGCCCAGGTTGGGTTCAAACTTGTAATCTTCCTGCTTCAGCCTCTTGGAATGCTGGGATTATAGGCATGTGCCACCACATCCAGCTTTACGTATTATTCTTAAATTACTAATGACAAAAGTCTTTTTATTTGTGTTTACAGAAGTGAATATAATGTTAGGAGAGGACAACTCCCGAGGGAGATGGCTGAAGTGGGAGGGTCATTTAAATTCCCAAACTTGAGGCCAGCCTGGGCAACATAGTGCGATGTCTGCCCAGGCAATTTAACAAGACCTTATCGTAAAATAAAATTTAATAGAGGGCTTGGGGATGCAGCTCAGTGGCAGAGCCCTTGCCTACCATGTGTGATTAATCCCAGTACTGCAGAAAGAAGGAGAGAGAGAGAGAGAATAAGAAAGATGAATGTTCAAAGATAGGTTTAAGTTGGAAATGGTGGAGAAAAGAGTAGTGGAAAAAAAATACAAGACAAGTGAAGAAAGTTACTTCAGACTGGGGATGGAGCTTAGTAGTGCAGTGTTTTCCTAGCATATGCAAGGACAATTTCAATCTTTGGCACTTGTTATATTGTACTCAGATGGCCCCCACTTACACCTCATGTAATCATGGTCAGAGCTGAGTCTGGCGTTTGTGATTGGTTTGTTGTCTGGCGCTGGGATTGGCAATGTGAGTGTTGCACCTGCCCAGGAGTGGAGCCGACATACCGTGTAAGGGTGGGGAGGAAGGCGTGTCTCTCTCTCTTGCTGATTCACACCTTGCTATTTGCAGCTACCATGAATGGCTGCCCCTCCGCCACGCCACACTGCCTTGGAGCCAACTGAGTATGAACTGAAATCCCCAAGAACTTTAAGAAATAAACCTTTCCTTCCCTAATTTTGGGTGTCAGGTGTTTTGTCTCACCAACAAGAAAAAAGTAACCAAGACAGCACTATAAACAAAACAAAAGTTACTCCAAATGGGCTTACTTTGCTAGATTTAGATGAATTTCACTGTAAGAAACCCAGCAAACCTATATAAATATAGTTATGCAACTACTACTGGTTCTAAGGAAGGGAGATTGTGGGGAGAATGGAAGTCTGGAGACAAATATGATTGGCATTTTCAAGGGGGAAGAAGATAGGCATACTGAATATTTAGACCCCAGGCTCAGAAAAACGACATGGACACAAAAGGCCAGGAAGTAATGACATGACCAAGGCTATGTCTCAGGCATGGCTAGTTAGGCTGTCTCAAGGGCCCCTGCTGCAGGACCCTCACGCACTGTACATACGTAAGCAACAAGCACAAACAACCATTCACCCAGTCAGAGGAGACCCTGACCTCCACTGCTGTCACAGTTCATGTCCCTGACCATATCCATGTCTTTAGCCTCCTTCCTCCAGAGTCAAAGTCCAGAAGGGAGCCCCAATGGTCATGTACAGATGATCTTGTGTGTATTTGTCAGTTGCTGAATTGGGGCCAGATTGTGGCCCAAAATCTAAAGAAGCACCGAGAATTTCACAATTAAAAACTACTATATTAATGTGATTTTTTTTTTTTTTTTTTGGTACTGGAGATCAAACTCACAACCTTGTGCCTGCCAGGCAGGTGCTTAAGCCACTGAGCTAAATCCCCAGCCCTATTTTTTGAGAAAGGGTCTCACTATGAAGTTCAGGCTGGCCTTGAACTCACTTTGTAGCCCAGGCTGGTTTGAACTCACAACAATCCCCCCTCCTCAGCCTCCCGAGTGTTGGGATTAACGGCGTGTGCCACCACACCTGGCTTAATGTGATATTTTTTAAAAATCAAAATTAATGCAAACAAAATTCATGAGGAGCAAAATAGCAAAATTGAAGCAAAGTCAAGGTCACTAACTGTGCCCTGCTAAGCTATAATAGAGCCTGAGGTAAAAGAGAAGATCAATTATACCAATCTCAACTTTCTTTAGTTTCATTGCTTTGTTTGTCATGGATATTTAAATATTAATTATAATTTTAATAAATATTGTATTAAAATATTTATCTCAATTACTGAGCTTCTGGGCATCCCTTTAAATGGTGTAGCGGAGGCAAGCACCTTGTTCTTCTCAGCTAATCCCAGGCTTGCCCAGTTCCTGGAACCACCTTTGATCCCCTTACAACAAGATGGCCCTGAAACAGGAAATTGGTATAGAAGCTGGGTAGCCAGAAACCCAGCAAATATCCATCTGACACTGTGGGCATTTCACCTGTTTCCCCCTCTGCTTGCCTCCTTCCTCTCTTTTAGACTTTTGGTTTTTAGTTTACGTTTTCTTTCTTTCTTTCCTTCTTTCTTTCTTTCTTTCTTTTTTTTTTCTTTTGTGGTGCTGGGGATGAAACCCAGGGTCTCACACATGCCAGACAGATGTTATTCCTTTAACACTGGTTAAGGTTTCCTCTCTTCTGGACTTTTGGTTTTTAGTTTAGGCTTTCTTTCTTTCTTTCTTTCTTTCTTTTCTTTCTTTCTTTTTCTTTTGTGGTGCTGGGGATGAAACCCAGGGTCTCACACATGCCAGACAGATGTTACTTCTTTAACACTGGTTAAGGTTTCCCTCCTGTGCTCCCACAGCATCCTATATTTAAGCTTATTAAAATACTCATCACAGAGTTTTGTGATTTATTTGCTTACATCTTCCCCCAGGTTACAGTCTTAGATGGCTTGGATTCTAGGATACTCAATCCTGCATCACTCTAATACCTAAGTGAGTGCCTGGCACCTCAATAAATATTTGCAGACTGAATGGAATGGAAGCCGTGCACACATAAACAATTAAATTTAGAAGTGTTTATCTTGGAAAAGAACAGACTATGGAAAATGTAACAGTTTTCCTCATCTATGTGAATGGCTCTCATGTGAGAGAAGGCTGAACTAGTTCCTCAATCTTTTTTTTTTTTCTTTGTCTGTTCTCAAACCTCCTGAAGGAGATTAATTCCATCACAACCAGCTCACAAGAGCATGAAATGATTCCCACTAAGGGAGGCCTGGCTCTAAAACCGAAAATGGGTGTGGATGCCGGGCAGCCAAAAACTCCTAAGTCTGGAATTTTTTTAGGGTGGAGGTGCTACATTTATTGGAGAGAATCTCATATGTTCTAGAAGGCTGTATCAGAGTGATGGAGAAGTAGTGCCTGAGAATCACAGCACCAGTCTTTCTTAACCACTATTGCTGTGCAAGAAAAGTCATAAGCTTATTCCAGGATAGGTTTTGGCTCAATATAAGAAAGATTTGTTTTTTAACCTTCAGAGTTATATAAACAATGTGGAGACATGGCAAATGATGAGACATGGTTGGAAACCCTGTAACTCCTTTTCAGAGGTGCTAGAAATTTCTCAAAAAAGTACAGTTAGATGTGGTAGATACTGGCATAGCTGGCTGGACAGTCAACTTCAAAATAAGATATATGTATGTCCTAACCTATGAATATGTCCAGAACCTATGAATGTGACCTCATTTGGGAAAAGGGTCTTCGCAGATGTTAAGGATCTCCTAAATGAGATCATCCTGGATTATCTGAGTGGGTGCTAATCCAATGACCTTGTGAGACAGAAGGAAAAAGGCAGACATAGGAGAAGGCACACGTGAAGATGGGGGGGTGGGATTCAGGTAGACAGACTTTTAAAACCTTCTAAATCTAAGAATCTCTTTGCTAGTCATTTCTTGCCCAATTGGAAAACAACAACAACAATAACAACAAACCCAACAGCCTCCATGTGGAAAGCTACCACTTAGGAAAGTTTTTCTGCATTGTTTCCAGAAACTGACACATAGAAGTATTTTGATACAAGAAGGCACAAAGCAGGGGCACAGAAATTTGCCATTTATTAACTAGTGATGTTATGAAGCAGCAAGACAATTGGATTTCTATATGATAAAGAATGAAGTTGGACTCATACTTCATACAATATACAAAAATCAACTCAAACAGATTATAAAATAAATATAAAATCCTAAAACTCTTAGGGAAAACAAGGCACAAATCTTTGTCACTTTGCATTAGGTAATGGTTTCTTAAAGTATCAAATCAAAAGCACAGTCACATTAAAAAAAAAAAAAAGAAAAAAAAGAAAAAGAAAAAAGAAAAGATACACTGGATATTGTCCAAACTAAAAACTTCTGGGGCTAAGGAAGGAAGATCTTGAGTTTGATGTCAGCTTGGACTACATATCAAGAAGTTGTCTTCATAAAAATATAAATAAATATATATTTACAGAAAAAAGGAAAGAAACAAAAGTCATCTTCAAGAAAGTGAAAAAACAACTACAGAATGGAAGAAAATTTTTGCATATCATGTATCTATCTGATAAGAATTTAGTACCCAATATACATAAAAAACTCTTGAAACTCTTATTAAAAAAGAAAATTAACCTAATTTAAAACAAGCAAAGGGAGACTGCCTTCCGGGGGCCTGCGCGACCGGTGTGGACCCCAGGAAGAGAAAGAAATGGGCTTATCAGGAAAGAAGCCGGGCCTGAGCACCTCCAACCAGAAGACAAGTAAGACTGCCTTCCCGGAGCCTGCGCGACTGGCATGGACCCCAGGAAGAGAAACATGCGCTGCCCCCTCACCCCCACCCCGCCATGCCTACCAGCAAGCGGGCTAAGAATCAAGGCCAAAGCTCTGCCCTCGCCCCCAAAGCAATCTGCTCATTCAGAGGTCTGGCTACATTGATAGCAACTAAGGTACATAAAACATCTAAATGCTGGTGTTGTTTTGTTCATTTTGCAGGCCTGGGGCTGGCGGCCTGAGCATCTCTTTGGAGGATGACAATACGCAATGTAGCAAAGATAGGGGATTCTTTTCTGTCTTGTCTTTGAGGCCCAACATTGTTCTCATTGTTTTGCTTTATTCTGATTAATTTATTTTTTTGGCCTTATTTTACACTCTGTTTTTATTGGTCTTATTGTGTTTTTGTTTTGTTTTATTTTGTTTTTTGGTTTGATTTTGCTATACCTGTTGGAATGGTCAACTATTCTGAGGATAACAAGATATACTATAGTAGCTATTGTTTTCATAGTATCTTTCTTGGAAGTTCTGTACCAGTTCTACTGCCTTTTTTTTTTTTTTTTTTTTTTTTTTTTTTTTTTTTTTTTTTTTTTTTTTTTTTTTTTTTTTTTTTTTTTTTTTTTTTTTTTTTTTTTTTTTTTTTTTTTTTTTTTTTTTTTTTTTTTTTTTTTTTTTTTTTTTTTTTTTTTTTTTTTTTTTTTTTTTTTT
>RJWM01001703.1:0-147259 GCA_004363535.1 Dasyprocta punctata | reverse complement strand
TATTATGTCTGATGATGTAGGCAATGACTTAGAAGATAATAAGAGGCATTATGGTAACCACTGTTGTTTTCCTATTATGTTGCTGTTGTTTTTTATTTGCTTGTGTTTGCTTCTCTTGTTTGTGCTTCACTGTCATATACAAGAAATAATTTCCAAGACCAATATCAAATTTATAAAACAGGGTAAAGGATGGTGAAGGTAGTGGTACTATTTTAAATAAGTAAAACATGGAAGACCTCTCTAATAGGGTGATATTTGAGCAGAAGTCTCAATGAATAAAAAAGCAAACCCCTGAGTTTGTAGGAAAAGAATGTTCTAATAGAGTGAAAAGCAAGTACAGAACCCAGCAAGAAGACAAGAGCAGTAACAGGAGTGTGATGTAGAGAAGCCAGGTATGAAATGATAAACAGATTTTTAGGGATATATAATCACAAGAAAACAAGTAAACAATAAGAAGGATTTTAGATTTCATCCCAAGGGAGATGAATATACCAGCTATGGAATGATTTTAAATAAAATAGTGACATGAACTAAATTAGATTTTAAAAATATTACTCTGGCTACTGTGTTGATAACAATACATGGAATAAGAAGAAAGTTAAGAACTCACAATCCAGATTACAGCTAATAATGTCTCAAATTAAATTGGTTGCAGAGAAGATGGTTCATAGCAGTCAGATGCTAGATATGTTCTGACAGTAAAGCAGAGATAATTCTTAGGAATACTTGATGTGGAAATTAAAGTAAAAATACAAATGTCTGTAGAGATAATAACAGTGATAATAGCAGTATAATCATTATATAGCATTCAAAATCACGGATTTGATAAAGTCAACCTGCAAGTAACTGTAGGTAGAGAACAAAAGGAGTAACCTTATTGCTTTCTAAAACACTGTAATTAAAATATGAGTTTTATAGGCCATGTGGTGGTGCAAACCTGTAATCCTAGCATTCTGAGAAGCTGAAGCAGGAAAATCACAAGTTGGAGTCCAGTCTGAGCAACTTGGCAACTTGGTAAAACATTGTCTCAAAATTTAAAAAAAAATTTTTTTAAATTAAAATAAACACAATAAAAGGGCTGGAGATATAGCTCAGTACAAGAGTCCCAGATTTAATTCCTAGTCAGTCCCAAAAAATGGGATTGGTAAAAACACGGATACCAAGAGGGACTCTCTGAAAGTAAGAAAGGAAGGTCCCACAGTAAAAGACCCATGATATCTGTGTATAAACTCCTGCACAAATTTTTGCTTAAGACTCAGGAGTGGTTATCTGGGACACTGCTGGAGACAAATGAAGCAATAGTTTGGAGTGAAAGGTAATAAACAGATTTCAGTTGTTTTCCATGGGAGCTGAAGTTTGGAGAATAGGTCTTATCAAGTCTTTTACTAATTTTGAGATTTTATAACATGTTTCGCTAGAATAGGTGGTTTATAAACAGAATTTTTCACAGTTCTGGAGGCTGGGTATCAGAGATTGTGGCAACTGCATGTCAGAGTTCTGGTGAGGGCCTCACTTAGGTTGTAGGCTACCAGCTTCTTGTATCCCAATATAGCAGAAAGGAAACCCCGAGGGCTGTTCAGTATTCTGTCTTCTTACATCATGACCTCAACCTCATGATATAATTATCTCCCAAAGACCTCATTGTCAAATACTATCACACTGGAAATCAAATTTAAACATATGAACTGGGTAGGAGGACACAACAATTAGTCTATGATACCAGAGCTAGAACAAAAATTAACTCTTCAGAGGATAATGAAAAACTCTATAGTTTCTGCAGTACGTCATCCATAATGTCTAGCATACTGTAAAAAAATTCTGGACATCTGAGGAAACAGGAAAATATGACTCCTAGTCAATAGAAAAGGTAATTAATAGTAACAGCAAAATGATTCAGCTCCTAGAATTAGCAGAAAAAGACTTAAAAGCCACTGTTAAAATATTTTCAAAGACTTAAAGGAAGATATGGTAAACAAATAGGTACTGTGTAAGGAAAGTATAAAAGAAGAGTCTCTTAGAAATATTAGAATGAAAATAGAGCAGTGGGAACAAAAACTGAATAAAAATTTCACTAGAGAAGATTAAAAGTGATTGGTAGCTAAACAACAAAGGAGAGAATTTGGAAAGGGATGAATATAAGTTATATGATTTGAATAACTAAGGAAAAATAAAAGCAGAGTCCCTATTACCTATAAAATGATATCAAGGTGCCTGTAATTAGAATCTTAGAGGGAAAATATATCACAAAAGAAAAAATGCTAATTTCCACATTATATAGAAATCATCAATTTCAAGATCTAGAAAGTTTAGCCAGACAGAAATAACCATGGCCAAGAGAATATCACAGTCAAATAACTGGAAGACAAAAATAAAAGAAAATTCTAAAAACTGTCAAAAGAATACAGCACTTTGTTTCCTGTACAATAGCTATGTGAATTAAAAATGACTTTTCATCAGAAGAAATGGGGACCAGAAACAGTGGAACAATACCAGTAAGGCTGTAAAGCAATAAAAAAATTAATCAAGAATTCTATATTCACTAAAAAATTATAAAAGATGAAGGTAAAATAACAAGGATAAAATAGAGCAAGATACTACTAACCAATATGGAAATATTGTGAGCACCAGAAAAAAAAATTCAATACTGAGTAATAGAATATAAGAAGAAAGAAATAGGAACCTATCAACTCCTGTTGAAAATTAATCAAAATAAGCAAGAATTTATATGAAAGACAAATAAAGAGTGAATTAATGAAGAGAGGTACTAGATTACTATATAGAATGTAGAAGGCTGATAATCAAATATGTAAAAATTGCCAGAGTTGGGAAATAGTTATTGTGCAGTTGCCAAAATAAAGATCTATTCAGGGGCAAAATGTAAGTGGATAGAAGATCACATGTAATAGATAATGATGATCAGGATATTTATGTGGGTGTGGCTTTCTTATACTTTATAAAGAAAAACAGAAATTATACATTGGGTAAATCAGGTGACAGCTGGGCTGGGTAATAAAATCGACCTTCAAAAATTCCCATCAACACTTAATCCTCAGTGCAGTGGTACCAAGGGTTGGAGTTTAGGTGGTGGTTAGGTCGTGAGAGTTTTGCCTTCAAGAAGGGCATTCTGCTTTTATTAAAGGGTGTGAGGAGCTATTTGATTGTTTCATCCTTTCTGCCCTCTGAGGACGCGATGTGCCTTTCACCCTTCTCCGTGTGAGGGCAAAGGATGGAGGAGCAACCTTGGAAGCAAGGGTGAGCGCTTAGAGAACCCAAAGCTGCTGGCGACTTAGTTGTGAGCTTCCCATTCTTCACAACTGTGGGAAATATCAAATCTAAGGTAAGTACATTACAAACATCCCTTGTGAATACAGATATAAACATTAAAAAAGCAAAACAAATCTAATAAAACACAAACAGAAGATGATAGAGTTTCCATCTGATGCATTCATCCATGGAGCTTGGGAGTGGTAGCTGGATCACGGGTACGTGAGGCCGGATCAGGGTGCCCGGGAACTGATGGATCAATGTGCCCATTGGATTAGCATGGTTCTGGTGTGGCTGAATGGATTCAGTAGAAACAGAAGCCCCACCCTGGTGTAGGTGGCACCAACCGGTCGGCTTACAGCCCGGATGGAATATACTGTAAAGGGAGGCGTGCACTTGCTGCTCCTGCTGCTTCCCGCTTGCTCTTCCACGAACGGTTTCTTCTCTGCCGTTCCCCTCTCCTCGCTGTCCTGCTCTGGAGCCGGTCAACGATGAGCTGAAACCTCTATAAACTGTGAGCCAAAATAAAACCTTCCTCCTTTAACTTATGGGTATTGGATATTTTGTGCTACCAATGAAAAAGTAACTAAGACAGAAGACTTTATCCCAGGAAGGCAAACTTAGTCTAACATTTAAAAGTTCATTAATTCACCAAATTAAGCTCAAAAGGAAAATTCATATGGTCATCTCAATACACATAGATATGGAGTTTGATAAAATCCAATATCCATCTCTGATGAAGAATGTCCAGTAAAATAAAATAAAAAGGAATTTCGCTAACCTGATAATGGTCAAGTATTAAAAATCTACCATCAATATCATCCTTAGCAGTTTCAGAATGAACGCCTTTCCCCGGAGATCAGGAGCAAGACAGAATTCCTGTTCTTACCAGTTTTAAATGCATCCAGACTTGAAAAGAAATGGGAAAAAATGTCATTGCAGACAACGTGAACATCCACATAGAAAACTATATGGAATCTATAAAAATTGTTACCAGGACTACTGTGTTTAACAAAGTTACAGCTGAAAGAGCAACATACAAAAATCACCTTTGTTTCTATATATGAGCAACAAACAATTGGAAAGCAATTTCCTGAGAAATTCTTTTAGAATAACAGTGAGAATTGTGATACACTTGGAGAAATTTCTAACAAAATATGTACAAAGCCAGAAAATACAATGCATTCCTGAGAAATATTTAAGAAGACCTAACTAAATGGAGAGATATACTCTATGATACCAAAGCCTCCCTATTATTAAGATTGCAATTCTCAACAAATCATCTGTATGCTCAAGGCGATCTTCATCAAAATTATAGTGTGTTTTGCTCTGTAAAAATTTAAAAAATTGATGCTAAACTCACATGGGAATACAAAGGGCATAGAATAAACAAATCAGCTGTGAAGAGCTTAATTGGAGAACTAACAATACCAGATGTCAAAGCTTATTATAAAGATACCATAGGCAAGACTTTATGGTACAGGACAGATATGTCAATGGAACAGAGTAGAGTCTAGTAAAAGACAAACATATAAATGGAAAATTAATTCTGAAAAAGTCTTGCAAAGGTGATTCAGTGGATAAATAACAGCATTTCCAACAACTGTACTAAAAAATTGAATTATTAATATGCAAAAAAGAGAAAATGAACTTGAATTGCAAGTCTGTGACATATATAAAAATTAACTCAAAATAGGTCCTAAAATGAAACGTAAAATCTAAATCTTTAAAATTAAATTTATTAAATTTTGAAATATATTAATGCAAATATAAAATCTAAGTCTGAGGCAAATCTATAAAAAGTCAGCAGGAGAGATTTTGTGTGGCCTCGAGCTGGGCAAAGAATTCTTAAATAGAATGCGAAAAGTACAATCTCTAAATGAAAATATCAATAAGTGGCACTCCATCAAACTGTTTCCCATCTTTAAAATATACACTCAAGAAAATTAAATAACAAGCCCCAGAATGAGAGAATGTATATAAGAATCATGTGTGAAAAAGGACTTGTATTACAAATATATATAAAGAATTGTCAGAATGATAACCAATTTAAAAAATACAAAAAACAGGTTTTGTTCACCAAAGATGATATGCAGATGGTCAGTAAGTACATAAAAAGACACTTGACATCATCAGTCAATAGGAAAATGAGAAGAGTACTAGAGGACACCATTAGGTACATATCGAAATGGCTGATAAAAAAGAAAAGAAATATTGTGCATATCAAGTTTTTACAAGATTTGTACCAGCATTACCTCTCTACTCCTGGTAACAGTACCAGGCTGCACAACTCATTCAGCAAATCTGTCAATTTAAAAAAATATACTTACCCTATGACCTACCCAATAAATAAGTTATTTAGTAAAGAAAAATAAAGACATGTATCCGTGCCAAGACTTATACATTAACTCTTCACCTCAGCTTCATTTGTAAAATGCAATAATATAAGCAGCCATAAACAAACAAATGAACAATCAAACTATGGTGACACATCCACGTCACGGTCTGCTGCTCCAGCTGGCCAGTAGGAAGGAGCGAACCACTGGCATGACTTCAGCCTGGACAGTGTATTTATACTTGAGTGAAAGAAGCCAAGACAAAGCAAAAAAGGAACTAAAGAAAAAGCAGAGAGACAGAGAAAATTTCATTTACATAAAGTTCCAGAATACATAAACAAATCTATAGGGATGGCCCAGCAGAACAGTGGTGGCTTGGAGAATAAATGGGGCAGGTAGCGGGCAAAAAGGAGGGGTTACATTTGTTAAAATTTATCAAACTTTATGCCCTAGTGAAATATGTACAGGTATTGTTTGTAATTCCTACTCAATACAGCTAATAAAATCGATATAACAAAGGAATCCCTTTTTCTTACTAAAATACATGCCTGTATTGTTAAAAATCTTAATTGACCTGAAGAGCAAGAGAACAGACTTCAGGTACTGTATACCTTTCATCAAGGATGAGAGTTGATACCGGCTTTTTATCTGCTCCTCTGTTCTTGAGATGAGGGAAAGCTGGGCCACTGCTGGGGAAGAATGAAAATTAGGGAAAGTCAAATATAGCTAATCTTTAGCTCCGCCCTTCAGCCCTGCCACAGGGTTTACTTTCACATATTTACGTGAGTTACGGAATTGTGAATCAACCCAATCTATTGCCGCTCACCCTCTTCCCCGTCTCTCTTTACTCCAAGGTAATAATTGTGGTAAAATAATTAACAAGCTCAACAGTAGAAGGGGAATTCTCTGTCCCGTTGCTGCTGAATCTGAGCGCCTGACATGGGGCAGGACATATGGTAGAGGTCACGTGTGTTTGGTGAATCCGTGTGTTATGATATTTTAAACATCTTCAAGGTCAGAGGCTATGATTGATCTGTGTATCCCCTCTAAGAATAAGAACTTGGTGCTTGTTTGTTGGTGAATGGTGAGTTTTGCGAAGTATAGCAATGGGTATTAATGTTTCTGTCTTTGTAATCTAAGATTTGGGGCACTGGATTAAGGAGATATGGTGTAAGAGTGACAAATTTAGAGAACAACTATTATCTCCGAATTAGAAGCATTAGAATGAATATATAAAGTATTTTACCTTGAAACAGCATTTCCTAATTCGGTTCACTAAGAATGCCTAGAAACAATAACAAACCCACCAATGTAAATATTTCTAATGCCTGGATTGTGACCTTCACATATGCTTCATCTGGAATACTTCATCAAACCAGAAGTCAAAAAGTCATTTAAACTTCTAAAGTCACATCAAAACTGCTCAGCAGCCAACTTAAAGAAGTTCCTGCTGGGAACAAGGGCACAATTTGATCACTGTTAAGAATAATAGCCACACATTGTTATTTTAAAAATAGTTGCTCAGATAACAAGATACATGCATGCAAAACAGATAACAACATGTAATATAGTGACATTTGTTAATTCCCTATCATCTTGTTTTGAAATCTTATATCATTTTTATTGTTTTGTTTTGTTTTTATTGTTTTGTTTTCTTTTAATCTCTTTTTTAAAAAGAATAATAGCTTCAAAGGATCGAAACACATAGAATATGTTTGAATTCTGTATTCAAAAAGACATGAAGAGAAGCTATTATTTATCACATTAGAGGTTACTAGGGAAAAATTCATTCTATTAAAAACATGGAAGTAAAGAAACTATAAACATTTATCTTGCCTTTACTGTTAAAACAAACCTCAACACCATTGTTGCACATTTTCATAAAATAATAAGTCCAGACAATGACCACTGAGGTTGCTAACATTGCAAATAAACATAACCAATGATATGTCTTCCTGATGGGAGGATGTGGCATTATGTATGAAGTGTTTTTAAAAAATTAAATTTGGATCCAGTCAAGACTCTACACCTAACTACTCACAAATACAGAAAATGAATGAGGAGCAGAGAAATATCCTGTACTATATGCATTCAAGCAACAATATGCAGACTTTACGAAACTCTGCAAGACAAACAACCCAGTTTTTCTCCTGGATAAAATAACAGAGATTTTAAAGAAAAAGAAAGGGGGAGGAAGAAGGAGAGCAGGGAAGGAGGGGAAAGAAAGAGGGGAGGTGAGAAGAACGAAGATGAGCTATGTTCATGGACCATCTCCCCATGACGAATGTAATCATTATAGACTGCAGGCATGTACTAATAAAAAAATTTAAAAATAAAATAAGAGAGAGAGATAAGGAGGAACTAATAAAATATTTTCAAGAGGTATATCAAAGAATTATAACAAAAGGATGTAACATAGATCCTGATTCAAACAAATCGCTAAAAAATTACAAGACAATTGGGAAAATGTAAGTAATGCTGATATTTGATAACATTCAAGTCTTTAATGTTCTCATGTATAATTATGGTAATACCATTATATTTTTAAAATGTCATTATTCTTTAAAATTCCTGAGAAAATTATGGATTAAATGATTTAATAGGGTATCTAGAATTTGCTGCCAAATTAAAACTAAGTAATATGGGATATTTTTAAAAGATTCATTACGATTTGTAATTGTTAAAGTTGGGTGATAGGTACAAGGGTTTCATTATACTGTTTTTTCCTTTATGTTGTACATTTAAGTTTTTTTAAAATTCATTGCAGTGAAAGATTGGACTAAGCCAAAATACAATTTTTAAGGTGAAAGAATTAGGACAGTGATATTTTACTTCCAAAAAGAATTCACCATTACCTACTTAAAAAGAAACTGTTTCTTCAGTACTTTAAAATAGCTGCTTATAAATCATTCAATATTAAACACAGGGCAGAGTAAGGAGACAAACAAATGTAAATGTTGGGAGTCTACATGAACTGGAAATTGAACATAAATGAAGTATAACTGCCTCTGAAATGATAATTCTAGTTTATGGTAAAGTGGGATTGGATTAACAAACACCACCTCAGGATCAGAACTATTTTGCAAGGCAAAGTACACTAGCAAACAAATATGTGAAAGATGTTTACCCTTTAGGAAAAGACAAGCATAGGTAATTGTAACCAAGCTCTACTATGTTTGTAAATAGCAATACTGTATTTTCACTGCCTTTCAGATTGTGGTCTAAATATTTGACATCTTTCATGTCTTTCAAGGATATCAAATGTTGCAGGCATGTGAGAAAGGTCACGTATCATTTCTGATTTGTGTCAACATCGCTGGCAAATGTGCATTTGTGTCCAGCTACCTTTAATAAACTGCTAACTTTCCTGTTTGTTATATGCCTTCTCCACTTTGAATAATTTATTGTCCTCCACTTTATTGGCATCACTTCTGAAAGATGTGACTGGAAAAGAGATTCTAATATATCACATTAAAAAATAAGTCAAGGAAAATTCTAAATCAGTATGCTATTTTAAACAGCTTCTGCTCATTAGGGAGAAAAAATACAAACCCAGAATAAAAGTATCTCCCAAATATAATCAGTGAGGCAGAAGAGAGCAATGGAAACGGGCGTGCTTGGTGGTCACCATTCTAACGCTGCTTTGTGTGTATCTTGACCTCAGTCAGCTAAGCCATGTTGTCTGTCATGTGTAGTCTGTTTTAAATTCATTTTATAAAAGAAGAGAAGCCAAATGGAAAACACAGTCTTTACACGATCCGTCTGAGGTGTCTGCCGTAGTAGTCTTTGCTGTGGAGAGACTTTCCTAGGCCTGGGTCCTGGGTGCCCATTTTGACAGGCTCCTCGTTACATCAGCCCTCCCAGATAAGGATATCTGCCGCAACAAAGAAGGATCAGACTAGCACCACAGACCGGGGACTTCAGTTCAGTGTGACTTAAGAGTTACAGTCGCTGAAATGAGAACCAACTGAACTGATAGGTGATGCACGCTCTGCTCACAGGTGGTCACCTGGCAAACAATGTAAGAGGCCATTGGGTTTCAAACCTGCTTAGGGTTCTGCATGCCTTTAGAAATTCGTTAGAGTGCTTAAAATTCTCTTCATAAAAATATGTGTATTAAACAAATTTTGCCTAACATATTGAGGGCTCAGGGACCCCACACATTTCATTAATAGTTCAAGACAAGTTTTTGAATTTGGGGGAATCTTGAGATACTATTCAAAGTGTCTATCTACTCTAAGATTCTATTTTAAGGAAGATATTTTTAATAAAAGAAAACTAGAAGTAATTTTGAATTATTCTGTCCTGCTTGTCTTAGTTACTTTTCTCTTGTTGCTGAGACAAAATACTTGATACCTAAAATGAAGGAAGGAAAAGTTTATTTAGCTTACAGTTCATGGAGGTTTCAGTTCACACTCAGCTGGTTCCAAGGCAGGGTGGTGTGGCTAAGGGGAAGCCAGTTATGGTGGCTGCAAGCAGCAAGAGCAAAAGGCAAAAAGGGAAAAGCATGCCTCCTTCGCTTTCTTATATTGCATACTGGCTGCCTACCCCAGGGCAGGTGCAGCACTCACACTGACAATTCCAGCACTAGAAAATGAACCAATCACATACATTAGACTCAGCAGTCTCCATGACAACATGACGTTTTAGGGGCCACCCAAACACAAACCATAACATTCAACCCCTGAACCCACAAAGACTCATGTAGTCATGGAGGAGGTTGAATCTTGCAAGTTATTGCCATGGGATCCAGCCCTCAGCTGGATTCTCTAGGTCTTTGGTGTGTAGACAGGTTTCCTGCACTTCTTGTATTTGACTCTGGGTGACTAGCATAAAATGCTACTTTAAATCAGGTGTCCTGTGTTGTCTTGTTCTGCTTATAACCCTTGACTACAACAAAATTTGGTACCGAGAGTGGGGTCATTGCTGTGATGTTGCCTGACCACATGACTTAAGAGCCTTGGGAATTAATTTGGAAAAGTTTTGAGAGAGTGACCTAGAGGCAGCCCCTGTATGCTATAAACTATATTGGAGACTCTGATCAGGGCCTGGAAAATCAGAGTGCTGCTGGAAATGCCGCCCATTAAGATGACGCTCAGGAGGCATCTATTGAGAAGGACTACGTTGGCTTCCGGATTTCAGGTATTATTGTGTTTTGGCTACAAGTTGGTCTGCATTCTGCTTGCATTTAGAGAGATTGCCTGGATGGCAGAAAAATTTCGGTGCACTCTACTGTTGGGATGGTTACTTCTGAGAGCTTTTGACCAGATACATGTCGCAAATTTCCAGGGAAGAGTCAGCAGAGTAATTTAAAGCATTTGACCAGATGGAAGGCCCCAGTGGACCCATGGGGTACAAGATTAAGCAGAGGAGAACATGGTTGTTGAGAAAAACAAGACAATGGAAAAATGGACTGAAGTCTTTCACCTGAAGGAAAGAGTATATCTGAATTGCAAGAGATTCTTGTATTTTAGTCTTGCCACGCCATGTTCAAAGTTAATGGAAAACAAGGACTGTGATTGTAAAAGTTCTTTTAATTTGATTTTAATGTTTTTTTATATTTTTGTAGCCAAGTTAATTAATCAAAATATTGTGTTTTAACCATGAATTTTGGTCACCCTTTGAATATTTTGTTTTTGGTGCAGGAATGGGTGCAATAGGAACTGTATATGGGTAATTGTTATATTAATGTAAATATGAATAGACCAAGACACTTTAACTTTTCACAAATCTGCCACTGGAGACAATGGTTTAAAGAAATGTGTAGGGTTATCAAGTTGACCAGGTGTGGATTGTAGTGGATTGGTAACTGGTAGTCAAATTAAACACCAGCTGAACTGAATCTGCATGGTGCTGCGTGTAGTTGGCCCACCTGAGGAAAGCTGTCAGCATGAGAAGGAGACATGGAGACTAAGAGTAGCATTGTGGGTTCTCCTAAGCAGTGGTGCTGTTTGGAGCCATTAGTTCTCCTGGAGGAGCTTGCCATGCTGGCTCCCCTGAAACAGAGCCGTTATCGTTGAGGAACTCAGGACCTTGTTGCTGAGAAGGGCTATGGTTCACTTTAGGGGAGCTTTGGTCCTTACTTTGACCATTGCTTCCTGGCTCTGGAGGGGAAGATGTGTGCTGTTTAATCTCCAGGAGGAGTTTGTCACTCTGGCTTCCTGATATGAACTCAGCTGTTTTCATCATCAGTGGAGCTCGGGACCTTGTTGTTGTTGAGGATGGCTATGGTACTTTTCAGAGGAGCCCTGCTCCTTATTTTGAGCATTGTTTGTTGGATCCAGTATGGCTCCCTCAGCCTGCTGGCCCAGATCCTTCACCCCGCTGGCATAGACTTTCTAGCTTTCACCATTGACCTTTAGGCCTTTCCTGCACAGATTCATGGGATAGACTTGCATGGGTCATTGTCATGGGGTCTAGGTTTTCAGCTGAATTCATGAAGTTATTGCCATGGGATCCAGGTCCTTGACTGGATTGTCTAAGCCTTTGGTGTGTAGACAGATTTCTTGCACTTCTTGTATTGGACGCTGGATGACTAGCATAAGATACTACTACAAATCAGGTGTCCTGTGTTGTCTTGTTCTCCTTATAACCTCTGTCTACAACACTGCCATTTCTAATTATTTGTAATCTCACAAGATGGCCCTGATTAGTTGAAAGTAAAAGTAATTACATATGATTTTGGCTTTGTTTTCATAGAAACCAGTGATGGAGGCAAATTCACAAAAACCATGTATTCACTGTCACCCTTGGCTTGAAGGCACCATGTAACTTTCTCTCCTAGCACATTCACTGGACTCCTGCCCACCACTTTCCACTTCACTCCTCTAAATTCTGTGTTTCTTTTTCAACCATGGCGGCTTCTCTGGGATCTCAGGCTCATCTACCCTCATCCAGATGCCTACAAGGCAAAGTCTAGTGCTCAGTTAAACACATATTATAGTCTGTGACATGTTGTATCACAGATGTATGTGTGTGTGTGCATGCACACATGCATGTATCTGCTTCATTTCTGAGGGTAGATTGCAAAATTGTAGATCAGAACTACCTGGCCTTTCTCATTCTATCTAGAGCACACACCAGGTACTCAATACATACTTGTCCACTTAACCCACTGTGTGGTTTCTCTTTATGATGATGGTAATGTCTTTAAGAAACAACTTGATTACAGTGAAGGAAAAGCTTCAAAACAAAGCTGAAGAGTAAGAAGCAGGCCTGTCCAATGTGTAAGATCCTTGCAAGTTTGGGGTATTCCATTTTACAGAAATAATGATTAAGAGAAATTACAAGATGAGATTTAAAAAGTTGAAAATGTTAATGTCAAAGAATAAATGAACACATTTTCAAAAGATCTAGGACCTTGTTTTTCACCCTTTTTCCCTAAAGATGGACAGATTTTTATCACAAAAAGTATTTTTGAAGATACATCTTAAACTTGCTTGGCTGAAGGAAGTATTTGAAAGCAGAGACTGTGCTAAATTCGAGATGGTCTCCCTTAAATGGCTCATTGTCACCTGAGAAGGTAGCATTTCCTTTCCTTTGTTGTGAATGTTCACAGTTGCTGTCTTATTAAACAAGGGGTCAGTGCCACGAAGAATATAGAGTCAATTGTGAATTCTCAGCTTCAGTATCTAATTAGAGGTAGTGTATGGAATGCCTTCCTTAATTACTTTGGAGTCATGGGGGTATTTCATTAGTCTCAGTTTTTATCTTGTAACTTCATTCATAAAATATGTTCCTTATCAATTAGCTCCACTGGGAACTGAATGCGGGCCCTGTGCAGCCTGTTCTCTGTGTGATCTCTCAGCCCTGAAGGAGAAGGTCAGAATCCCTCTACATAATAACACTTTCAGCTCAATTACCACACGAAGAACACCATGAAGGGAGAAGAGGAAAAAAAAAAACCCACAAGATATCACATCTCTTATAAGGCTGTCCCTAAGTTTTGCTGGAGACATTAGATAAAATCGATAGCTTCAAAGGAGTTAAACAACAAGTCATTCATATGTAAATTGATCATAGGTTCAGTTCATGTTTCCAGGGAGGAATAGAATGTATACTTTCCAGCAGTGACTCAGAAAAGAGAAATTAAAATGCTCCCTTTGAATATGAAACTAATCAGTATAGAAATACAAAGTTCATGCTACAAAAAAAAAAAAACACAGCTTGAGGCAGAAGAATGCTACACCCAATGTATCATCACAGCTGACGAACACGAGGCACGGAGGTTGAGTCACATACAAGGCATCAGCAAGTCATCCAACTTTCAGGATCGTCTTCCTGAGATTCGGCATGTCAGGCCTCTGCTGCAGGAAATGACAGAGATGTCTTCAAACATTTCAATCCTAGAGCTAGCTTCCCATTATTGTAATTCCATGCCTCCAAAGAAGAAGCTCAATCACTATTTATTTCTAAGCTTCTTTGGTCCTGGAAACGGTATGCTCCTAACGACCTTTGGGATGTGTTCTTTATGCCCACTAACGGCAAGGCTTTCGTCAAGAGACAGGGTTCTATTCCAGCCTTTACTCTTTTTTCCTATTTTTGCTTATTTAAAGACCATTTTCATAGGATAATCTAGGAATTAAGGGAGGAGCACCTGCACAATCTGCGATATGCAGCAGTATTCTAGCAGCAAATCCAAATAGTGGGTGCTTTCTTGCTTCTTTGCTATAAATTTACGTAAGAGTCCTTTGGTGGTGGTCCAAGGCAGGAAGTTTGTTTCCAAGAAATGCTTATCAATCCAAAGTAACTCCACAAAAAGGATTCAGATTCTCACTGTACTTAATAAAGTAGTGCTCAAACCTCAGAAAGTATCATTCATTGATTTACTATTGCTGCATATCAAACATGAAATCAAAACTCAGTGGCTTAAAGCAATCATCGTTATATTTATGAGTCTGTGAGTAGGGCGGGGTTTGGTCGGGCTAAGCTGCAATCTGCTAGGCAGCTCCCCTCTGAGCTGCAGTGACCGTGCTGAGCGTTCCTCCCTGCAGTCCATCAATGGGTTGTGCTGATTTTGCTCCATGTGTCTTCTTACTCCTTTAACCAAAAGACTAGCTGGGGCATGTAGCTCTTCTTATTGCTATAGGAGAGGCACAAAATGATGAACAGAAATATTCAAGGCCAATTAAAGCCTTAAGGTAGTCCATTTTCTGTTGCTATAATGAAACACTTGAGGCAGGTTAATTTGTAGGGAAAAGAGATTTACTTAGCTTACACTTCTGTAGATTCAAGTGTGGTGCTACCACGAGTAAATCTCAGCCCTGATGAAGTTTCCAAAGACAGGGACATACATGAGAGAATGCACCCACATCACCAAGCAGAATGACAACAAATGAGAAAAGAATCAGTAGTGCCCTCCCACTTGGCTCTGTCTCTCAAGGCTTCCAGGACCACCTCGACAACACCACACTGCAGACCAAGGTTCCAACACTTGAACCTCTCGGGGAATAAAACATCACATCCAAGTCACAGGAAGCCTGAACTCAAACCTACCCCATCCACCGGACCAAAGCAATTTCAGTAGCCAAACCCAGGGCCAAGTGGAAAGGATATACGCTCTACTCTTTCAGTAAGAGGAATTGCAGTCTGGGGCATAGGATGTGAGCAGAGAGAGGAGTGGAAGCTGGCCTAATGATACATTCTACTACCAGAGTCACCCGTACATGTCTGGAAGTACTAGAAGCCTCAGAAGCAGCAGTGGCAATTCTCAAACCTTTATTATGCTGTGCCAATATCAATTCATCCACGTATGTGCAAGTATATTTTGTGTCTCTGAGTTAAAAATTTCAAAAGGAGAGCCCCAACTGGATCATCGTGGCTTATGCATTCATTTTTCTGGAGTCAGCAGAGTACCATGGTTCAATCAAGGGCAAATTCTCTTAAAAGAGGACAGGAACTTAGACTGCAGTGATGGCATACAGCCCCAGGGCGGTTTTGTTTTGATAGTTATTTTCTGTATGCAGTTTTCTTCATTTCTAGTCATTTACTTTCTCTGAGTGGCAACTTTTCCTGGAAAAGAACACATTTTGTTTTCTAAGATTTCTATATTCATAGAATTTGATATGGTTTAAATTTTTTCTTCCCAATTACTGTCTACCTGGTCATGACCAAAAGGGAAAAGATTTAACTTTTTTCTTAACCTCGTAACACTCCTCTTGTAAAGAATTAAGCCTCTGGATACTCACTGATTCCTGACGTTGGCCACTGATTACACCCTGACCTCTTGCTGTTTGCCTCACTGATTGGTTCCACTGGTGTTCAAGAAGACAAAGAACTAAAATGTGGAAGTCTCAGCTCGGGATCCTCCATCACGCAGAGATCCAAGTGGAAGCGAACTGGCAATTGGGTAGGGGCACCACATTTACTTACATCATAATTTTAAAAAAGCAAATTTCTTCGTCTTCAACTCACATAATGTACAAATTAGTTACAAAGCCTAAAATGCAAGACAGAAATGATGTCCAATTCACATATAAATATGAAAAAATTATTTCCTGATAGAGTGTTTCTTCTGTCGTTCAAATGCAAGAACTGCTCACAAAATACAGGGAGTGCTTTGAAGGTGTTGATGGAGGTGGAAATTATGTATCAAATAAGTTGGCAGAATACATTTCAATCTATTGTCATTATCTTGAAGGAAATGATACCATTTCAGTTGACAATTTTCAGAATGAGCAATGAGATGCAGGTCCTATTTAAGGCACGATTTTACTTATAGGAAGACACTGGAGAGACAGCAGAAGAACCCTAAATGTGAGCCTCCCTCTGCCTGAGCCAATTATGGAAAACACAGACATAACCTAATGTCTAAGTACTATGTACATGATATATTGTTATTTTGTTCAAGAGCCCCAAGGCAAAAGAAAAATCAAAATAATTTTTACAATAGCACCTGTTTGAAAATAAGCAATTTATTCTATTCTTATAAAATATTTATGGATTTCAAATGGATGTCCTTGAATAAGGCCATTTCATTTCTTTTCTCCACTGAGAATAGGTTAGTTAGAGAAAACTCTAGGCCTATTTCCTGTTAATTTAATATAGATCCAAAGCTTTTGTGCAAAAGCAGCCACCCAATAACTTTATTTACTAAACTTTATTCTTAATGATTCTGCCTTAGTAGTTGTACTAGCAACCGCCCATGGATGATTTCACCTATTGAATAGAAAGAAATCACTTCTATGCAATAAAATAATTTGATTTCCATTGAGAAAATGTATTTCAAAAGCCCAAGAGATTGAAGGAAACTATTACTTTTATTACCCATATCATAATGTTCATCTTAATTACTGTTAAAGCAGGTTCACAGATGTAGTCTAATTGAATGTATAACTTTTTAATTGAAAAAGGGAAAAGTATGAGATTTGAGTTCTAACAATAGAGTAGGACTCAAGTAAGATCATTCCTTTCCAACAAGCTTTCCTGGGAGAATTGAATCTCTTAGATATGTCCTAATTGTCAGATATTAACAATGTACAAATCAAGTATTTTGGAATTTTGAGGAAACCAACCAGTGTTTTATCATCTAATAACCAGATGGAGAGCCAGGTCACAGGGACAGGACACCGATTAACAGAGCAAACCAATTGAAACTAGTATTAACCCTGCTTTCGATATGTTGCTCCATCCCCAGGCAAGTAATACTATTTTAAATATAGTGGATAGCCCAATAATGACTCCGTCTTCATGAACTCCTGTGACAGTTCTCTGAGGTCTACTCCCTTCTGGGCTTCTCTTAGAAAGTTCTCAAGCTTTTGGACATTTACAACAGAAAGATCAACACATTAAGCCCACTGAAATTGTATTTTGTGGCAAGAAAAAATACCAGGAGCTGAGTAACACCCTTCTCCTCATGATCCAGAAAAGAGATGGAGATTCCCAGAGGTCTGCACAAGTTGGTTTAAAGGAATGGGAATCATTTAAGGCACCGGGTATTGTTTTTTGCCTTTATAATTTGAATCCATAGCCCTCTGTTTATACTCATAGGTAGCAAATAATGAATAACCCATCTCTTTAGGTAGCCTAAACTTTTAGCCATTCTAGTACAGATTAAGGAAAGAACCTTCTAGTGGTATTACATTATTGCTATACCTGCCACCGGAGGTAATTAAGCAGGAGTATTGCATCTGTTTTGTTTTTCCATATGAAATTATTTAATGTTTCCCTGATGCACTACAATAACATATGTCTCCCTGGTGCGCCACAATCAAACATGCAATGACCAAGCTTACTGAGGGACATCTGAGACTCTCAGGAATAAAGATAATTAACTGTAATAGAATGCTTATGTTTCAGATTCTTGTTAACTGAGTGTGTGTGTGAGCTTGTAACTTTTTTCAGACATTCTACTTTGCCAAAACATCAATTAGTCTGATTCATCAAATCCCGTCTTCATCTTCTGTATCATGTAGCTGACATGTTTCTATTTATACACCAGAGCACAGCCACTCCAACTTCCACTGAAAACCGCCTCTGAATACATAGATGGTAATCATATGCTTAGACAGCAAAGGAAGCCTTTCATGACTATTTTTAATGTATCTATAACCACTTCAGATGTCTTTTTGGAAACCAGCTGCAGAATCGATGTGTTCAAAATGGTATCATTCTGCCCGCACAGGGTACTGGCTCTCATCAATTTCTTAAAGGCCAGGTTCTTTGCTTACACCAAGGCAGGGGAGTAACATGACTTTAATAAGGGTGTGGGTTATAATTCAAGTATGATTGTATTACCATAAAAGAACATAAGTTGCTTTTTCTGAATGCAAACACGGTCCCTAAACCAAGGATGTAAATTAGTATTACAATGAAAGCCGCCAGAAGGACAGAAGCTTGGAAGTGTTCTCTTCCCAGAGCAGCAGGAGACTGTTCAGGTCCTGCTGTTTTGAAAACCTTTCTCCCCCCATGCAGGCAGCCCCGCTAAGAGAAATCCATTTGAATATTTTGGCAATCACAGAGGCCCCCACATAAATTATGGATACAGAAACGCAGAAGACAGTCTAACAAATGGAACACGGTGGAATCTGTTTTTCCACTGCCATATGGTGTCGACAGAATGCTACTTTGTTTCTCTGAGAAACAGCTCATCATTAAAAAATAAATAGCATCTTTTCTGTGGGGAGAGAACCCACAGTCATTATTTTGAAAAATAACAAACAGGAAACTCTGTCCTTTCATTCTGCAATCTTTTTTCCCCCTTACATTATTATTATTGCCACACACATAGACATTTTCTTCCAGGAAAACACAAAGCTTGTACCTTGCCGACGTGCAGGAAGTCTGCACCGTACTTTCCTCACTGTGGAGCTCAATCCAGGCACGCACCCACCGTGAAAAATCAGAGTACTTCACCGTAGATCTTCCCGTTAGAAAAGTTATCCTTTCCTTTATGGATTTTACTTAGAGATATATTTCTTGCTGATAAATATAATGCATGCAAACCTTCCTGGTTTATGGAAAGTTTAACAATTTACAAATTGAACTAGGATGTCTTTATTATTTATGGAATAAAATTCTTACTGGAATTCATTATATAATTATCTGATACCTTCTCTCAAGCCCAGGAAAAATTTTACCACCTTCCACAGTTAAATGCAAAGCCCATCCCTACTACAATCCTTCTCTGGGGTTGTCCCCCTGACAAAAAAAAAAAAAAAGATATTTCTTACCAGTCTTTCTGGAGTCTATATCACCCTACAAATCAGACTACTGAGAGCTCATTGCAGTGTTCTCTGGACACAAACCAGCATAATTTCTGGAATATTTTTATAAACATTATTTTATTCAATGTTCCAATGGTGATAAGGATTTCAGTTGCCTCCACGGTGCTTTGTGCCAGGTTGGTCACAGGTCTCCAGACTTCCTGGGGAGGATTTTTTCCCACAGCAGAGGCAGAGAGAGAAAAGTACAGCTTCATTATTGCTGCTCACCATTCCCTTAGTGATAGTCTTGGTACCAGCGAGATTGGCCTTGCTACTGATAACACATCACCTGCCTGTTTTCTCCCATTCCAGACAAAAATTCTAAGATACAACAGGGAAGTGAAGGGTTCCTGAAAGCCTGTTATCACAGAGCAAAAGAAAAGCATACATCTCTAAAGGTCATATCATCTTTCAAAATCAATTTTTAAAAAAGATTCTGAGGTTAGAATTATCGGTTGCTGCTATCTGAATGAACTCTGTAGAATAGAATTTAGGGTCAGAAAAAGTCTTCATGTTAACAAACCAGTCTTAATGTTAGTCTGCTGGCATAATGTTATCCGCAAGAAATCAGTAATTTTGTAACTTACTGCTTGGTTGGAGTGGATGACTAAGGAAATTTTACTGACATCAGATAAGTGAGAAGAACACAAAATCTGACCCCTCTTTTGGGTCAGAAGTCAAGAACAGAGGAAGGTTCTTTCTCCCCAAGTTACCTTTCCATGCTGAACTTCTGCAATATCAGTTGCTCTGAGACTGAAAGCGTCCTCACAGCCTCATCTGACTGAACTCATTTCCATTACTCCTGAAGACAGCTTATTGAAAAATATAAGTGATCTCAGGGTATAAGTATCACTTTATTTCTGATGCTCAACTCTTCCAGCTTGGTCCTTTGTAATCCTGCAATTCATATTTGAGACGAGGATTCTGCCAAGTTAAAAAGCTAGAAACATGTCCTGTCTGTGAACTTCAAAGGCATGTGCTTTGCTCCTTGTTGCTGGAAATACTGCCCTCAAGAAATTACACTAAACTGACAGATAATGCCACAGTGTCGTCCACAGTTTGTCAGTAGTTTGTTGACAGCTCTGTGGCATCAAGTACCACATACCACACAACCCACGACATGGAGCAAGCAGTGAATGCAGAGATGCAAAAGTTGATAAATACAAGGTGGTCCTTGTCTTCTATCACTTGGAATTATTTTGAGGTTGCTCATTCTCAATACTATGGTCAATAGTTAAGATAACCTACTCAATAGGGAACAGAGTGGAAAGCACTCTGTAGATGTTGCCCTGATGGGCACTGAGGAAAAAAATCTGTCTTGAAGTATTATTATTTAAAAGTTATTCATCAATTACTGCATCCTGCATTGTATGTTTTTAAATTTGACTTCAAGACCTAGAGGAAAAGCTTTGGGAGAAGAGATATGGGTGAGGTGGTTAAGGAAGAACCCAGACTGTATTATTTAAGATTGCCTTTTTGTGGAAAGAACAAAGAATTCACTTTAACTACAATTTATTAAGACTAATAAAGAATCTAACATGTAGATTCTCATTCCATATAGGCACATTTCAAACATGCAGCACATACCTGTGTCCAGTGGCTACTATATGAATGAGCAGATCTACACTATTCCTATCATCACTTAATTTGTTACTTACAGCACTAATATAGTGAGTTCAACGCATCTATGTGATTTTTTCCTTTATTCATTGACTCCCTTTTTTGGGGTGCATGCTTCCTGAGGCAAACACCACACATTTTACAAATTCTCTGTCTTCTCCCCTAATTTGTGATGGAGCCTCAAGAGCCCAGGCTCCTCCAGTGCTGCTTAGTAAAGGGAAGGCCATTGTGAAGACATTCCAGAAGAATTAAGCCTAAGGTATTGACTAGCTTCTAAGTGCCCTGTAAGAAGTTTAATTATGCTAACAGCCACACTCACTATAGACTAGATTGTGTCTATAAATTTAGTTCTGGAAATCCACTGTTGAATCATCCTTTCTCTTACTATGTTAGGAAAGGGGTTTCCAACCACGATCTAAATGAGCCACGCATGGTGGTGCTTGACTGTAGTGAGTCTGCAATTGCATTGTCATGACTGCCTCGGTGTCCAGAGTTAATTCAAAACATTTACCTTTCCTAATCATCTTGACTTTGAGAAAGAGACGGAGGTAGCACAGCCCTGTGACTGGTGAACAGGGTGAGCCTGAGCCGGGATTATGTTAAAGGTCCACTTTCCCACTGAATAGCACCCGACAGCAGCAGTACACTTTTTATCACACTTCGTAAAGACACTCACGAAAGTGTACATTCAGAAATACTCCAGAAGTGTCAAGAATGATGGGATGAATGTGTTCAAGCAAGGAAGAGAATTTTGTGGAGGATTAATGTCAATGTCTTTTACTGGAATAATTTTTAATCTGAATATTCACTATTTATTTTTATTGTGCCTCATATATCTAGATTCCAGTTTGCTTTTGCCACATACTTCCTAGTAAGTTGTGGTTGTTGGGCTAATTATTGCATTACACTAACACTTATTTTTCTAAAATGTTAACTTCAGATGATAACAGTTCTTGTGAGCATTAAATTTTTACGTTAATGTCATCCTTACAGCTCTTGGGGCAATGGCTAGCATATAGTAAAAAAATCATAAAATGGTACCCATTTTTACTACCATATTCCAGGCATTATGATAAATACTTTATGCCTTTTATCTTACATTGATTCTTAATGCAACCCTCAAAGATATATATTGCCATCTGCCATATTTAACAGGTGAAAAACTGGGGTTTGCAGAGGTTAAAGAATTTCACCAATTTTACACATAAGAAAAGAGGTGAACCCAGGATTTGAACCAGATACTCTGCTCTAAGAGTCAGAACAAATAACTTCTTCACAGCACTGACTTCCTGGATTTACTATGGAGATTTTGTGGGATAATGTGGGTAAAGTAATTAGCACATATATTCTCAGGGATTGTATTACAATTATGCTCACTAAGTGATGTTTTTAGTTTAATGGTCATGTCAGTATTTAGAGGTGAGAGCCCAGTTGCAGTGTTTTTAGAGTGGAGGTTGTGCTGATGTTTTAATATTACAGAGCATTTAGAGCCATTTAATACACATCTTTTATGGCTAATGTGCCATTCTTCCTCTCAAATGTCTTTGTGCATCATCACAGTCATCATAATAATTAATAATGATAATCTACTGTGTGCAAAAAAAAAAACAGCAGAAAGTGTTACAGAAAAGAAGGATAGTAGTAGTATAATTCCTTTGAAGTCATCCGCTGTCTTTTGTGGAACCATCTGAAATGCAATGGATGGGTAGTAACTGTACTAGGAAGCCATCCTCAGACTAGGTGCTGAGGTAAGCATTCTAAACTTTCAGAACTACACCAGCCGAGAGGGTGCAGATGTCCTGCCGAGCTGGCATGGAATAACATCAAAAGAAATGCATGGCGGACCACATCTTGCAGCATGTTGCTCCAGCCCGAAGCAGCCTGTTAATATTAGCATAAAGCAACATAAGTCATTTTGGAAGGCACAGTGGGGGAGATAGAATTTTTTTTTTTTATTGCTTCTTTTCAGAGATGTGTTAAACTACAACTCCGGATACTTAAACTGACTATTTTTGCACCAAATAACATCTGACCTACGAAAAGACAAACTCTTTAAGAACCAAATTCAAATGAAAGAAGCCTTCATTTTAGCCACCGAGGAAAAACAAAAAGACAGTAATAAGAAACCATTTAGAAATGTGGGTTGGAAAAAAAGACTGTTCCGCTGAAAAGGATAAATGACCTTTTTTCAACGTGTAGCATTTTTCTTATAGCAAGAACAGAGAATAAATCTAATTTCTGAATTTTTCCAAGCAGTATAGGAGGTTGAAAAAAACAGCAGAAATTTCAAAATAATTTTAATAGTGTTTACTTAAAAGCAGAAGAGTCAACATATGTTGATATTCTCAGGCTCTTTTTAAAAATATGTTTGGTTAGAACAGTACATCAAAGAACTGGCTATATCGTTTTGAAAAAGTTCATTTTGTATAACAATCTCAAATTTAAATTTTCCAAATTCTCACAGGAGAAATAGTCTGAAAGTAATTCATGTAGAAAATAAAGGCCTTAGCTACTCTAAGGCCAAATGTAGGATTATAGTGCAATGCTACACACTAGGTGTCAACATTTGATGTAATTTTGAGCTGCGTTGCAAAAGCCAAGTTTTCAGATCATGGAAGATGATATCTGGAATACACTCTGAGCTGAGAAGATACAATCTAGGATTAAAATAATTTACACACAGGCGTTAGAAAATGTCATTATGATTGGGGCATTTATGCTTCAAAAAGAACTCATGTGAGTCAGCTCACTGAGGCAGCTGAGGAAATGTGAGCTGGGAAAGAAATACCTAGGAGTAGAAGGTACTATGCCAATCCCATAACCTAATTATATTTTGGGTACTCTATACTGTTTTATTATTTTCTCAGGTAAAATGAAGTATGCCTGGAATTTGCATCTACTTCCTTAAAAACTCCACCAAAAAAAATCCACCAAAGTATGACTTACTTTGGACATAAAATGTTTTCGCCTCATATTGCTTAGGTCTTCTTAGGTCTTTGTGCGCTTCCCCAAACCGCGAACTAGAACTCTATATTTCCCACTGCAAACAAGACCAATTTCAGGAGGCACTCGGTGACTCTGTCAATTTTCCCCATCCTGGCTCTGTTTTGTTTATGTTTTTGTTTGTTGTAGTTTTTTGCTTTTGTTTCTGTTTTTGGCATTAGGTTAAACACTGCTCACAGTCTGGAGGAGAGTTTCTACTCCAGCTTAGCTGTTGCTCCTGTTCACCCATATGGCCAATCAAGACATGCTATCATTAGCAATCTCGTAAAGGCCTTAATTGGAGAAGTCAAGCATGTTGTATCAAGGGTGCATGGGACTGAATTGTGTTTACACACTCTAGTACCTATCTTTCAAAATCCACAGGAGAAAATAAAAAGGCTTCAAGGTACCAAAAGCTACAATTTAATTGGCAAAACTGGCAGAGAGGAGGTGATAAATGCATGAGGAGGATGAGAGGTATCTCCATCTTCTTCTGTTGTCGTCCCCCACGCACACATTTCTACAGAGCAGGGCACCACAGCAGTTTAAGTCAAATCTGTTCAGAAAAAGGGGGCTGTATCAATGGAAAAAAAAGATATTCTAATAGGAACAGCACTTTCAGAAATGCAGTTGAAATTCTTAATAAAAACTATTTCATCTCTTTCCTTTCTTCCCATCACAATCTAAGTTATTGAGGGCAGAAATTCAAATGAACATATCTTACCAAAATATTTATTCAAATAGGAATGTTTGTAATTTTCAGATGCTTGCTGGCAGAGTGGAAACAGAAAGATAAACGACTTTCTCACCCTATACGGGAGTTATTGTTATCTTCTAGTCTGTGATGTTCCCTCATTATCCAAGGGGTACACAAATCCAGGCAGTGCATAATTTGGGAACCACAAGTAAAATAGTAAAACATTTCTCAAGATGCTCTCACCATTTCACTGTTAAAAATAAAGAATTTAAATGCAGGACAAGAAGTATACCTCATATTGGCTTTTCCCAGGCATTAAAATTCCACACACAAAACTGTATGCATTTCTTCCCTGCAGTGTGCTACCAGCGCTTTGCAAACAGCAGGGTGGAGTCCCAGCCCGTGAAATGCCTGGGCCTCTGGGGTAATGCGAGTGTTGCCAGGGTTCAGTTACCGTGTTTCAAACTGAGGCCCAGGGAAAGGAGGCTGCCATATGTTTTCTCAGACCCTCCTGGCAACAGCTATGAAATGAATGTTTCCCAGTCTGCTGACCAATGGACAAAAGCAATCACCTGAGCTTTTTATTTACATTTTAATCAGTCAGCCAATCAAGTCTGGAATGAGAGCTTGCGTCAATGTAGTCTCAGCTCTGCTGTGAAGAACCAAGAGTGCAGAGTGTAGTTTTGCACTCTGGAAAAATTGCCTTGGACACACCTGAAACAATCGGAGAATGAGACAGGAGGCAGTGCGATTAAGTGAGAACGTGTTAAGTAGGATGACCGTGTGTGCAGCCAAGGAATCCAAGGCGTGGTTGCAGCACTGGGAAAGAGTCCTCAACCAAAGGCTCCTTCTCCGTTTCATCGCCTGTCTCAGCTCTGCCTCAGTGCACTGGGTAAGACAGAAACAAGGTGCTCCAGCACAGCCTTGGAGGCATGGGCCGGGCTCATCGCCCGTTCTGTTCCCATTGGCCCATTTCACACTGACCTTGTAACTGTGCTGAGTCCCAGCCATGATTTGTGCCTAGATGTCCCCCCACAAAGCCTCATGCACCGTGGATGCTTTTCATAGGTGTCTGAATTCAGTGTCTGATGATGGGGTTCACTGATCAGTTTTGCACCACCCTAAACCCAGTAGCCTAGATAGAGTATAAAAGGGGAAGAAAATAAAGCTGCTAAGACCCCTTGTTGCTGTGCTATCTTGTGCCTTCCATGAACTGTTTCTCCTCTGTGTTGCCTGCCCGCCATACCACCTGGCCTTGGAGCCAGCTAACTATGGACTGACACCTCTACAGACTGCGCTAATTACACCCTTAACTATGGGAATCAAGTATTTTGTCTCAGCAAGGAGACAAAAATAACTAAGACAGTCCCCTTCACCCCAGGAGACTCCCTCATCCCCTCTTCTTTGCCAACCGAGCACTTCTGATGTTTCCAGAGTTCACTTTTTCTGTAACGTGACAGGATGTATTTGTTCTCTTCTTTACCAGGCTCTGGTTCTCCAGAGGGCTACCAGGAAACTGTGAGCAATTATAGGTATTTAAAAAGGTAAATTCATTTAATTATCCTCAGGGTGGGCTATGACAACAATTTTCCAATGGTATAAAACAAGGGGCCATGAGATGAGCCCTGTCTCCACTCAAGATGATGCGTTTATTGGGGTACACATAGAAAACCTGAATGTTTAACTCAGACTGATTCTTGAAGAAACAAATACGTTTTTAAAGAACCTCTTTGCTCACTCTCAAACTATTTCTTCCTCTCCTCACACTTCCTGATCTCACCCACCAACAATGGCTTCCGTTTCATCCGCATTATTACAAAGCCCCTGAAAACCAGGATCTCGGGACAGATAGCTTCTACAAAGGGGAAGGAAAAGTAATCATTATTTCAACCTGATGCTTTTCTCTGCCTTTTTCTCCCCAAAATAATATGTCAAACTAATTCAATTTATCGTGTCTGTTTTTCTGCAAAAGATCTGACGTAAATGAATGTGTTCTGTGTAATCTGAAAGACAATGCAAATAGACAGTCAAACTTAGACCACTGCAGAACCGTAATATATCCAGAGAGAGAAAATTTTAATTCAAAAGTTAATGATTCATATGTCACTTGTTATCTTCACCTGTCAACATTTCTGACAGCCTATTTTAATATTTGGTGTTTTTTCATACTTTATCTTGTAAAAGAAATTTTATCCTTTTCTCACTGTATTCCTCAATGTGGATAAAAAAAAAAAAGTCAGACCAGAGTTTAAAATTTTAGACAATGCAAGTGATAGCAATGGTTTCTAGTGACAATGAAATTTCCTGTTCTCACAGGAGAGGACTGATTTCTCTTTAACCTTTGCAGAAAGAACCTGCCAGGACCAAGTTTAAATCCATCTTAGTTGATCAATGACAACTTCAGATGATTAGCCATGCTTCTGAAAGCCAGCCAATCAATGGCAGCCCAATATTTCTGAAAATCAGCCAATGAGTAACAATGATTTTTAAGTAACCATGTTTTCACAGCTAAAGGTCAACCAATATCTAAACATTTCTCCTTTTGATATTTTGCCAATCCCTGAATTCCACAATTCCCGAGCCCTTGCACAAGATGAGATCTACTGTGCTAGGAATATTCTCCACCATATAACTCTTCTTTATTTCACAAGCAATATGATCAATTCTTTGTGTCAGATGCAATGTGGTGGCCACTCATGTTTAAACCAGTTTGATATCCCATCCACACATATTTAAATATGTATCTATTTTCTTATTTCTTTATGCTCCTCACTTGTTTCAAACAGAATGTAACATAGTTAAATATTATAAAAGGTGACCAATGACCCAAGCTACAAAATCCAGAAGGTTGGTCTATAATGAAGTAAGCAATGGAAAAAAATATGAGGTTAGGCTTGTTTTACTCAAGTGAAATATCTCTATCAGTCATGAATATTTCTGTCCTTTACAAATATCAACTAGTATCTAAGCTGCAAGAACACCATAAAGATAGAGGTTATAGAATACCACAGCCCTGAAACCTGGTGCACAAAGTCAGACCCTCCAACCTTAGCTTCTATCACTGAACGTTCAGGTAACAGATGCTTATAAGAGGGTCCCAATTTTTATTCAGTTTGTTCAAAACAAAAGGTAAAGAACAAAGTGGATTATTTGCCTTACACGTAGTTGCAGTATTGAAAAATCACAAAATCTTTTTTGGAATAGGCACTATTTTCTTAACATTGAAAGGCTTTAGTAAACTGTCCAAACGATACCATGCACCATTTTGTTTCAAATACAAAATTTATATTTGCTAAAGGATTTCCCATAAGAGTATTATCTATGTAATTGGAGTCACCATTGCCCTTTTCATTTAAGTTCCTTTCGAAGCCATTTGTTGATTGTCTCTACTTTGCCTTCTCTTACAGTTGTAGTAAAAGACACATGAATATGTTGAATTCATTGAAGAGTCCATATATTAAGGAGACTTTAGTGCAGTGTGGTAGCCAGATCTCTGTAGGACTTATTTTGAGGTCCAGAGAGAGCTCATTATCTATTTTACAAGTAAGAAACAAGTTCCCTAACACATTGTGTTTAGCCATGATAAATGACAAGAGTTTCTAAATTCCTTTAACTAATCAAGCTGGCAGCCTTCTACTGCAGGTCCACAAAGCCACGCCCATCCCTCAGGCTCTCATCACAATGCTTCTACCCCGGATATGTGATATTCTTTCCTCTTCATCTGTCCATGCCCAAGCCCTCCATATCCTCTCCAACTCCATACCCAGGAGAAAGGCACAGTCTATCATTTAATGAAGTCTCTGTTTCCTCCTTAGAAATCACCTGTACTTTCCACTCAATGTCTTCATTTTGGTATTCATTCAAAAATACTAATTTACATCATGCTGAGAAAGATGCCAGCTCTCTGGTAATTGCCACCTGTTGCCTTGTATTGTGTCTATTGAAATGCCTGTGTTGTGCCTCCTCCTTGGTTTTTAACTTCCTTGAGTGTAAAGGTGTGTTTTTCCCATCATAGGTGCTTGATACATGCCTGGTAGATGAGGGAATTCTCCTTGGCTTCCTGGGAAGGTTCACAGAGGTGGGTCAGGTACAGAACCTGCAACTCAGTTATCAAACAAATATGTAACTTCATCTGGATGATTATGTTCAACAAATTTCCCTTGCAAGTTTTTTATTTTAATAATCTTTTCTTCTGCTGTGGATGAACCATGAGCCTGCTAAGAAATAGAAGACATAGTAGTGTATTCAGAGAGTGTATGAATTAAGTTTAAAAACCTCCAGCTATTGGTAATTGTCAATCATTTTAAAAAGTCTATCAATTTAGCTCATATGCTACAAGAATTCTGGTGCTGAAATAGCCCTGAGGACACCCTGTACTCTTAGAATTAATGTATTTGTGGGTTTCACAAAGTACTGAAGGTCCCCCACACAGGCTTGGTAAGAGAGCTAGCAGTAGCCAGCACCACACAAAGAAGGACAGCGACACTGCAACATTTGTCTTTCCCATTTGGAGGGCAGAGAAGTAGAAATCAGTTCTTTGTCAGTGCCAACATCTGAAATGGGCACATTACACATAGGAATTTCATTAACAGCTACACCTACCTGCGGTGGTGTAGCAAACAGAGCTAGTGCTGGAGAGTGAGAAAACAGATTCCAATAAGACAGGACCTGTGTCCCCGGGCTGCGCTTCTGTCTAGCTTTGCCGATCTTCTTTACAATGAGACTGTTGTAGGAGGGGCTCCTTCTTGTTCAGTCCCCTCCTGTGGCCTGAGTTCGTACAGAACCAGGGCCCTCCGAAGTTGGTCCTTACTCAGCTCCAGCTGGTGCAGTGTCTTCTCCCTCTCTCCTTCGGGGGAGGAGTCCCCCGAGACTGTGGATCCTATTCACTCCCTTCTCCACCTGTCTTTCTCTGAGAGCTCATCTGCTTTCAGCACTTCCCTCTCCCCGGGATGTAAATGACTCCCGAATCTTTCTCCACTTTGCATGTCTATCTCTGTACATCACAGAGTACTTACTGCATGCTGCTGGCAGGCAATCATTACTCAGTAAATACTTGCTGCCTGATTGTAGGATAAGATGGAAGTGATCTTCTTTCAGATAAATGTAGAGAGGCCTTTTCTGGGTCAAGATGGTCTGCCCTTTCTAACTTCAAAACTAGAGAGAAAAGGATGAAATTACTACAGGTAAACTCCTTGGGGAAAGAGGTTGTGTAATTTTTCTTCAGTATCTCCTGTTTTATCTGCTCTGTACTGCCTTTTTGTTTGAGGATGTTCCTCCCACCCCCAGTGCCACATTCAAGAAGACCAGGTCACCACATGACACTGTCCTGGGCCTGTTTTATGGATAATTGATCCAAATCCCCTTTCTTGGGATTGTTTATTCCTTTTATCATTTTTGGTAGCAGGAATTGAATCCAGGATGTTGTGCTTACTAAGCAGGTCCTGACAGCTGAGTCACAGCCCCAGCCTAGAATTTTTGAACCTGGAACCCACAAAATATTTTCTCTTCTGGTGTCTGAATCTGGAAAACATAAAACCCCAGAGACATTTGTCATCATCGAGTCACTAATTCACCACTGTGTGTTAGACCCCATGCAGGGAAGAACCAGAGGCTCAACTTGCTAGTAGAGGAAGACAGATGGTACATAAATTAGCAAGTAAATATATAGGGTGTCAAAGGGAATATGCTAGAAACCCACTATCCAAAGAAATCATTACCAATAATATCCAAATTCAGAATATTCCTATTCCAAAATGAAAGACAGTAAAACAGTGATTTATTGTAATATGTGCCTATTTCCCATTCTCCTTTCTATGACTTTTGAACATAAAAATAACAATGATATTTTGGCCACAGTGATGGCCAATACTTAGGGAAGGGATTTAATGCTTTAAGTGTTGCATCCAGTACAGCGTGTGTCACAGTTAATCCAGACACCTGCCCTTTGAGATAAGCATTTATCTGATTTTATGGATGAAGAAATTGATGCTTCGAAGAGTTAGAGGATTTGGCTAAGGTCAAGGAGCAGTAGCAGAGCCAGCATCAAAACCAACTCCCTCTCACAGAACTTTGCGTCTCTGTTCGCTTCGTGATCCTGCCCCTGGAGCAGCTTGCAGGTGCCAGAAGGTTGATAAATACAGTGCACTTTCCCTTGAGGAGCTCACAGCCAACCTGCGAAGGGAGACTCACAAGGGAGCAGGTCTGATGCAGCTGCTGTCTTTGCACACGTACGGTTAAATCCCGACACAGAAAAGGATGTGTAGACTGAATTCCCGGATCCACTGAACTTCTGGTGTACTCAAGGGCCAGCCTCCCCTACATCCAAGCAGGACAGCTCTGGTCTATGTGCCTACCGCTTGAAACAAAGCTAAATACAGAAGAAGGGTCTCCTGGGTGAAATGTGCAAAGGAGCCTATTTCTGCCCTGAGAGCTTGAGCCAGGTCTTCTGCTGATAAAAAGCCAAAGATGACACAGTATGACTTCTACGGAATACCTCCCAACCTAACTCTGCTCACAGTTTACAGAAATTTACTAAAAAAAATCGCATTTAGGAATTTTCCTACGATCTCCTCCAGGCAAACGTACTGCGACTGCAAGTTTGGAAAGATGGATAATTGCAAATATTAAACCAGCATCAACTGAAGAGATAGTTTGCTAACTTTGCATCAAATCTAAATTTATCTTCCAAACTGCTTGTAAAAGGGTGCTACTGAATTGTGTTACTGAATTGTGTTACTCTTTGTTTTTTATTCCTTTTGAATGCAATACATGTCTATTAAATCAGCTGGCCCTGAATTAAGGGGAGGAAAACAGGTACACGCAATCTCTTCGTTCAATCATTCTTTTTCTCTGACTTTTGAACTCTCTATCTCTGCTTTCCCAGAAAGGTATAGATTAGAAATCTGCCTTCCAGACTCCCGGCCTGGGCACGAGCCACAGCCTGCAGGGAAAGGATGGAGTGGGGGTGGGGCCAAGACATAGCAGAAAAGTGGGTTAGAAAGTTGTCTTTAGAGTTCTCTTAGAAGCTAAACTGCTTGGAATTGAGTATCAAAACCCAACCAGGTTTTCCTTCCCTAAGGGCAACTTTTCTCATCTGGAGAAATATTAAGTTAATTTCTACACTGCTCTCCTGGAACTCAATGTTAATATCACTACAGGGAGCAGAGGCAAACCCAGGACAGTGTACCTTCTGCCCAAGGCCCTTCTGGCTCCTCTCCCCAGCCAGCATTCCCCATGTTCTGCCATACGCATGCGCGTGCACGTGCACACACACACACACGCACACACACACACGCACGCACACACATTGGCCTGCGCACCTTCCTTGGGTGGCACAGTACCCCTCACTATTTTCCTGGACATGGTTAGCAGTTCCCCCAGGAGAGCATAGAATTCTGACCACTAGGAGTCTTGTTCCCTTTATTTGAATTTCTCAGTATTTCCAAGAGTGGGCCGAGCATAGAATTTAAAGTCAAGTAGATCAGGTTTAAACTCTGACACCTACATCCAGGAGTTCTGTTCAACAGCCAAGATGTCCCTCCCTCTATCTCTCTGGACTGCGTACTGCTCTCCCCTAACCGCACAGGACAAGGCAGCCGGGACACCTGCTCTCTGTTCAAAGTCTTCATATTTCCCTGAGAGCAAAAGGCCCATGCTCCATGGGCTGCTGTGCAAAAGCCCATTCTACAAGAAAGACACAGCTCCAGCACTTACAAGCCTCATGACGCAAGGCACATGGTAAAGTCACACTCAGGATTCTCTCTCACACGTGTATATAGACACATGCAATAATTCCAGGAAGTCGGGCCCAAGTTTTTAGAAATGTATCAGATATCTCCGTCCCTCTAACCTGGGATCCAATTTCCTGTCCCGGCCTCTCTGCTCAATAAAGTGAGAGGCTGCCTGTGTTGCGGCCCTTTCCTTTTATTCAAGGTAAGCCTTTGCTCCTGCCTTGGTTGTAGGTCGTGATCTCGGTTGCTCCCTGCAGATTGAAAAGGTTGACTCTGAGATCAGTACGTGACCAGCCTACTTCCAGGGGGACAGTCGGAAGCACTTCTCTGTGGTTGAGTTTCCACGTCATTTATCACTGGCGTTGCTGCGTGCATGAAAGTGCAAGGAGATTTAAGGAGCTGGCATTTGCTCACAAGGTCTCCTTCAGAAAAGCAGCAATGAGTCATTATTTCATTTGTCCACATAATTTAGATTTGGCATTGTCTCTGTTTCACAGCCGACCTGTCCTCTCCTTTCTTATTTCTCTGATTTCCCAGAGAAAATATGTTCTCTGTTCGTTTCTCCTCGTCAAAGCCTACTTGTAGGCTAACCTGGTTGCAACTTGCTCAGTTAAGTCCAAGTTTCTAGGAAACACAAAAGTTGGATAATGCCTCTTCTCTGAGGCTAGAATTAGAGACAAACTTCCACAATTTACAAAAATTCTTTTGGGCTAATAAAATTCCCCATGGAATAGGGAAGTGAGGTAATGGAAATGCTTCTGGAAGGTATAGTACAATAAGTCATGACAAGATGTTTTCAAAACCCTCTGAGAAGTGGTTGTACTGCATCCTTTATCTTAGAGTGGGCATTACATAGACCACATGGGAAGGAGAAAAACGGCTCTGGACTTGGACCTTGTGGGAAAGGCCTGAATATCCAGAAGGCAATAGTCACGCAGGGGGAAGGCCCAGAAAGGCGGAGCAGGTGGGTGGCAAACATCACTGGTTTTCTTCATTGCCTAAGCTCCCGTTCCAAAGCTGCTACCCAAAAACCAAGTTAGAAAAGAAGGGTGCTGAGTGAATTGCCAGTATATTGTCAGAGAAAAAATTCTACTAGACAAAGAACACTTTACGTAATATTATTTCAGTAGAGGGGAAAGATCTAAGTCACCCTCACCAAAAAGAAATGGGTGAGGTTTTTAAGCACTAGGGCAAGATAGTAAAAAAAAGAAGAAAAAAGCTTTAGCAAACAAGTTGATTTAGCAAGGATGTTGATCAAAACCATAAGTCCATCTATGTTTTCAAATCCTGCCTTATCAAAGAGAACCTCCTACCTTAATGTAAAGACTGGAAGATAGGAGCCCTGTCTTTCTTGATGTTTACATTTCAAAGGGATGGCTCCCAGTCCTGCAGAAAAATACTCCTGCTTTGTAAAACTGTCAAGAGCCTGAAAGGGGCTAACAAGAATACCTGTAATTGTAGGTTTTTTAGAGTAAATGCTCTAGAGAAAGGGAAGTGTATTTGGGGGGTGGGGGCTAAAATTTAGTCAACCTGAAGAGAATGTTAAAGCCCTCTTGGTCAATATATAATGACTTAGTACTTTTAAAATGCTATATTAAAATACCACAGACTGGGCAACTTATAAACAATGAAATGTTTTTTCAGTTCTGACCAAAGCACCTGTAGAATCTGCATGAAGTGGGGACCTACTTTCTGGTTCATAGCTGGCACCTTGTCACTGTTTCCTCAGGTGGTAGAGGGCGCAAGGTGGCTTTCTGGGGTCCCTTCGATACAGGCAGTAATCGCATTCATGAGGCTGTACCTTCATGAATTAATCGGTCCCAATGGACCCACCTCCTAATACCATCACACTGGCAATCAGGTTTCACCACATGCACTTGGGATCCAAGGAGACCAAACATTCAAACCACAGAATAGTAGTCTTGAGGAGCAGGTCAGGAACAGTTCCTGAGTCTAGGTGCTTTGTGCGCACATCTCACTTAGCAGCAGTACTTGTGTTGCCCACTTACAGGTGAGGAGACGGAAGGACAGAGGCGACAAGCAGTACTTTAGGTATCTTTTGAAAATGTAACCTCCGTACACCATTCCACAGTGTGCACGGCCGCAACAGCACCTAAAAATCTGTAAGATAAAGCCTGTACTCCTCAGCAGATTGTAAGAAGCCCTTTCCAGTTTGGAAAAATTCCAATTCCCCCGCTCACTGTTTCTGAGAATTGGAGGAAGTCAACATTCGGATCTGAATCTCAGTGTTCGCCCATGTAAATATTAGAAATCGCACCTACCTCATAACCTCAGCAAGAGGGATTAGACTAGACAATATAAATACACTTCTCAGCATAGTGCTGAATATGAAGCGAGAGTCCAAGAGTATTAGGCACAAGTTGACGGGCAGTTTGCGTTTGCATTTATGGACGCTTATTTATTGAATGAAGGGAGGAAGGAGGAGGATTACAGAGAGAGCGGTGAGGCACATGGCCCAGGGACGGGAAGCTTTGAGGTGAGCAAGAAGGATGCTGGGTCTTAGACACATTTGCAAGCAGAAGGAGAACTTGTGCAAAGGCACGGATGCCTGAAATAGTTAGATGTGATGCAGGCATGAAAAAAATAAAAAAGAATAAAACTCCATCTGACTTTTACTCCATGCCAGGCACTATTCAGAGGGCTTTCTGTGTGAACCTGCTGAGTGAATCCAGCCCAAGCTGTAGGCGCTACTCTCCCCCTCTCTGTGTAGATGAAGACAATAAAACTGAGCGGAGGTAAGGATTTGTCCCAAGGTCGTATATCCATGAAACGTAGTCTGAGATTGGAACCTAAGTAAGGGGAGAGCTCTTCTCTTTGGTGTACACACCTTTCCAAAGCCTTCTCCAGCTAACAGACACAAACATACAAGCAAGGGAACAAAGTGGAGCGACAACTAACTGGGGAGATGAAATCATTAATGTTTATCTGGGTTAGTCACTCTAACAGAAATGAGAAGATTAAAGCTCAGAAAGGTCAAGTGACTTTCACACTGTGGCTGGCAAGAGACAGCTCTGAGGCTGAAATTCAAATAATGCTCAGCAACATAAATGAACTGGTACTGTGACAATAAGTACATATACATACACATAATACGTGCACATACGTGTGCGAATACGTTTGTATGCACCTATAAATGTATGTGAGAAATACTCCTTTAGCAGAGTAACTGATTTGCTGAACTTTCGCCACCTGATACTATACATTTGGCATTTAAACCCATTGGATGTGGTCTTCAGTCAGTTACAACATTGAGACTGCAGCCACCCTTACCTTGGGACATATACAAGTAGCAGCGAAGACATTGTTCCTGGGCCAATGCCTTGCAGTCTTACCAAAAAAAAAAAAAAAAAAAAAAAAATTAAAGTGAGTAAAGTAGAGGCTTCTAAGGCATACATGAAAGTATTCAGTGTAGAATATAGATAATGAGTTTAAATGGCTTGAAGATATCAGAAATGTATATATATATATATATATATATATATATAATTTTCCAAAATGTACTTCTAAATATACCTCGTTTTCATACATAATTTGTCACTTCATCATTTAACAAATATTTTTTGAATCAGGTTACTAAATAAGATGTAATATTCCTTGGCATCAGAGATACCGCATATGACCCCAGCCCTGGTGAAACTTACATTGTATCAGGGGAGAACAAAAAACACATAATACATATAAAAAACTGTATCTCATATTCTTTAAGGTTTAAATACCAAGAGCAGAGAAAAGCAGATTAGATAAAGAGGAATATGAATGGGAGGGCCTGAGAAGAGAAGTCAAGATGTGCCTAGAGGGAAAATTTAGATGTGGGAAAGGTAGTTGGAGGGCTGAGATAAAATCCTTCCTGACAGATGAAACAGGTAAGGGAGAGAACCTGGGGCAGGAGTCTGGTAAGAAATACCAAGAAGGGAAGTTGGCTTAAGCAACGTGACAAGGGACAAGAAATAACAGGAAAGGAAGGAACAGAGGCAGGTCAGCTAGGACTCTACAACACATCGAAATGGAGAATTGCGGTAGGAGCTGGTGCAGGAAACTGTCTCTTGCTGACCATTGTTTTAGATTTTTCCCAGGAAGAACTATACGCATATGCTGCAGCGATCCAGGTGAGAGGAGCTGGTGCCCTGTGTCTCAGACCCTTGGTGCAGTGGTGAATACAAGTGCAGGTCATTGTTCCATTTGAAATCGCAGATGGAAACTTCCGATACTTCCCTATTTAGAATGCGTTCTGTGGATTACTAACCATTAATTTTAAAATCCTATTCTTCATTTCCCACATGGTTTTTAAATCATGAGTATATGTTAAAGTTTATACAGCCTTCTCTCTTTTATTTCTTTAAATGTGATGACTTGTATTGACTGAATTCTCATTTTTAAAATAATCTTGCTAGCTTAGGTTGAACTCCTAAATATGCATTCTTTGGACACTTTCAACAGTGTTTTGTTCTTAAAACATTATCTGTAGCCATAGAATGTTTCCTTTCTTTAGAGAAATTCTGTGTTGCATGACAACATTTGTATTGTTAAGTCTTTGATTTTGGTTCATCAATATATTTTCTGATCCTGAGGTATCTTCACTCTACTATGAAAATCTACTTCACCATAATTCATTACTGTCCACACATCTGAATGCTGTGTCCTTATATAATTAACCTTCAAATACTTTATTCAAATTTAGCTACTTATTTTTTATTAAGTTATTTAATTATTAAGTTATTTAATGGTTTTTCTTTCCAAAATGTGTCAAGAAGATTAGCATGTGTAAAATTGCATTATAGTACTGATATAATACTCTCATTTTAGTACTGATGTCTATATATTTTAGGACACACAAAAACCCTGCTAAATTTGAAGACTTAATATTCACGTATGTGTGTGTGCTCACTTTTTTTCTCTTGTCCACACTTGAGTCTTCCTCTCTCCTTCTGGAATCTTGTGCTATAATAAATCTTCTGGTGTTACTCAGCAAGTGGTGAACCAGCTTTGTGTGACTAAAAAATACTGCTACAAAACACTCACACAGAAATAAAGATTCAGCTGAACATGAAAGTTGAGGTTAAAGTTTCCCTGAGGATTTTGAATATAGAATTCTGCTTTCTCCTGGAAACCCCCCTCCATGCTAAGCCTACAGTCACCCAAACCACAATTTGACAGGAGTTCTGTTATCTCTGCTAGCTTTAGTGGTCTTCTCTTTCTCCTTAATGTTTTATTTTTTTAATTTTAAAATGAAATAAGAATAAAAATGATGATACAGAATTTCAAAACAAAATAAGAGATTAACAATGGTTAATATATTGCACATTGTTATTTTCAAAGTAGTTGTTAAGATTAGAAGATACCTGCATGAGGTATGCTAATGGTATTTTGATCAGAATTACATTAAATCTGTCTAAAAGTTTTTGGAGTTTGGCCATTTTTGCAATGTCAGTTCTTTCTATCTATGAGCAAGGGATACTTTCCATTTTCTAAAATCCTCTTCAGTCTCTCTTTTCAGAGTATAGTAATTTTCAATATATAGATATTTTTTACATCCTTTGTTAGATTGATGCCTAAGTATTTTATTTTATGTTTTCTATTCTATGCAAATAAAGATTTTCTAAGTAGGTATTGATGATCTCCTGAATTTCCACAGAATCTGTCATAATTTCACCCTTTACATTCTTCATTGCATGAATTTGATTTCTTCCCTTTTCTTGATAAGGTTGGTCAGGGGTTTGTCAATTTTGTTTATTCTTTCAAAGAACCAACTCTTTGGTTCATTAATTCTTTGTATTGTTTTCTTGGTCTCCCTAGCATTAATTTCTGCTCTGAACTTTATAATTTCCTCCCTTCTATGAGTTTTGGTCTTGACTTCCTCTTCTTTTTTTAGAAGGTTGAGGTGCAATATTAGGTTGTTTATTCATTCTCATTCTGTCTTTCTGATGTGAGAATTCACTGCTATATATTTCCCTCTTAGGACTGCTTTCATTGCATTCCACACATTTCAGGATGTTGTATATGCATTTTCCTTTGATTATAGATATTGTTTAATTTCTTCTTTAATTTCATCTGTAACCCATGGTTGTTTTGGAGGGTGTTATTTAATTTCCATGTGTTTATGTACTTTTTTTCAGTTTCTTTTGCCATTAATTTCCAATGTCAGTGCACTATGGTTAGATGATATGCATGGGATAATTGCAATTTCTTTGCATTTGCTTAAGCATGTTCTATGGGCTAGTATATGGTCTCTTTTAGAGTACATCCCATGTGTAGCTGAGAAGAAAGTTTATTCTGATGTTGTTGGGTGGAGCACTGTGTAAAAAATTTATTAAGTCTATTTGTTCACATGTTTGATTCAGTTCTGTTATTTCTTTACTGACCTGTTGTCTAGTTGATCTATCTCTTTGTGACAATGAGGTATTAAGTTCCCCTGTTATTATTGTCTTATTGCTTATTTGTTTTTTCATGTCTATTAATATTTGTCTTATATAGTTGGATGCTCCTGTATTTGGTGCATATATATTTATGATTGTTATCTCTTCCTCTTGAATTGTTTCTCTAATGTAGTGACCTTCTTTATCTCTTTTGATCATTTTCAGTTTGAAGTTCACATTGTCTGCAAACAGAATAGCTACCTCTGCTTTTTTCTGGGTTCCTGTTGCATGGAATATTGCTTTTCATCCTTTGACTTTCAGTCTATGAGTTTCTTTTTGAGTTAAATGTGTTTCTTGAATGCAGCATATTGATGGATCTTGTTTCTTGATCCATTCTGCCAATCTGTTTCTTTTGATTAGTGAACTGAGGCCATTTGCATTGATGGTTGTAACTGCTATGGATTGTTTTATCTTCATCATGTTATTTTCCTGTTGTTGTTTCCCTGCTTTTCCACTCTGTTTATTTGCTTGCCTTGCTTGGTAGTTTCTTTCTGTTGTTGTTCTAGGAATTTTAGTCATTTTATTTCTGTCTAGAATATCTTTCTAGGATTGGTTTGGTGGACATAAATTTCTTCAGTTGTTCTTTGTTGTGGAAGTATTTTATTTTTCCATTAATTTTGAAAGATAGTTTTGCAGGGTACATCAATCTGAGTTGGAAGTTGTTTTCTTTTTGGACTTGAAATATTTCACTCCAAATGCTTCTGGACTTCAGGGCTTGTGTTAAGAAGTTGGCTGTAATTTTAATGGGCTTTCCTTGATAGGTGATCTGTTTCTTTTCTCTAATAGCCTTTAAAATTCTGGTTTTATGCTAAATTCCTGAGATCTTGATTATTATATGTCTAGGTATAAATTTATCTGGGGTATGGCTGTTTGGAGTTTCCCATTCTTCACTTATCTATATGTCAAATTCTGTTTCCATGATTGGGAAATTTTCTGCTATTACTTCTTCAAACAGGTATTCTTATGGCATTTGCATTGACTCCTGCTTTTTTGTTGACAATATATCAGTCTTATTTTGGTTTTATTTGAATTATCTTGGAGCTGCTTAATTGTTATTTCATGGTCCCTTATTTTTAAGAGATCTTTCTTTGTGTGATCACTAGCCACGAGCCTGTCATCAAGGTCTGAAAGTCTATCTTCAGTTTCATTCAAGCGTTTTTGCCAGCTTTTAGTGGAGTTTTTAATTGCCTGTCTATCTTTTTGCGTCTGTTTCATGCATTCTATTTCTTTCATATATTGTTCATTCAAGGTTTCCTTCATTTTTCTATGCTCCTGTATTGGGGGTGGGGTCTATGTCTTCTCTAGCTATGCTGAGCAGTTCCTTCATTAAGGCTGTAATTTACTTTTTCACCTAAAGGATTATTTCTAATCTGATTTCCTCAATAGCCTCAGGGATTTCTTTCTTTACTTTACTTATTATCTTTTCAGAAATTTCAAGTGTATGTCTTCCAACATCTTCTATGTCTATGTCTCCTGTACTTGTTCTAGTTGAGCTGGGGGCCTGAGATTGCATTTTGGTTTTTCAGGTGGTCATTTTCATCTCTTGGTTTATATTTTGGTCTTTTCCACCCCACTAGTCTCGTCTGTTCATTGTGTGTGTGTTGGTCAGGATCCTACTGTGTGACTGATATTCACCCATTGCCAGGTCCCACAGTGTAGGGGAGGGACCCATCACCTGAATTCCTCCTGTGGGGCCAGTTGGGTGAGTCCTGGATTCTACTGGGGCTGACTAGCCTAGGAGTATTGATGTAAACCAACCCTTAGCTCGTGTTGTTACTGTAGCTTCAGACTTTTCCAGGCTGTCAGACCCACCTGTCCATGGTATGCACTGGGGTCTTGCCGGCCTATCCAGGTTTCTCCAGATAGGGGAAGGCTCACTTGGGGTCCTCCATGTGGAGGAAGGGTTCACCTGCACTCTCACTGGCCTGCCAAGGTCCTCTGTGTGGGAGGAGGACTCACCTTCGCTCTCAGCTGCCTACTGAGGTCCTCTGGGTGGGGGGGAGGGTTGCTGATTCTCCCACCAGTTCCTGAGCTCCTCCCTTCTTACCATTTTAGAGCTTCACTCATATATATGTATCATATTGTGGACTTATTTTTATTTATCCAGTGCAGCATTTGGGGTGTATTTTTTGACCAAGAACTCAGAGTTTCTAAACAACCTCATCTACTGTGTCTTCCCACATTGGTTCTCTGCCACAGTATCTGTCTTTTCTTCAAGAAATTCCTACTAGATGGATAGTGGAACTGTCAGTATTGCTCAGTTTTCTTGGAAGTTTTATTCTTTCTAATGTATTATATTGTATAATTTCTATTTTTATAAATTTGAACTGATTAAGGCAGAATTTTCCCAAAATATGGAATAAAAAAAACAGAGAGATATACAATAAAGAATTGGCTTTCCTGGGTTATGAAGGGTAAGGAGTCTGAAATCTACAGTGGGCTGGCAAGTGGAGGTCCAGCAGGGCTTATAGTATAGAAGACATATGAGGGCAGTTTGCAGTACAATTTTTCTCTTGCTTAGAGAAGCCAATCTTTTTGTTGTATTGAAGGGTTCAACTAATAGGAAGTGAACCACCTATATTTTGGAGGGCAGTCTGGTGCAGCCAATGTTCATCAAGTGAAATGTTAGTCTCCTCCAAAAATATTCTACAAGTCAATACAAATAACTAGCCAGTGCACTCAAATTTTAATTTGACTCTTGCATTTTTTTTCAGTTTACTTTTGTTGTAATACCATGTTCAACTGAATGGGTGCTGTCCAGTTATTTATGCTTTTGCATCCTAAATATACCTATTTTAATCATTTAAAATAATACAAAATCCATTTCATAAGGAGGGATTGGTTTTGGAATCATTAGTTATGGCAGTCTTCTCTCTTTACCATAAATCTCTTCATGGGGCTTCAAATTGTATTTGCAGCTTCACTGAGGATGAGGGATTGTTATGCTTTGTGTCTGAATGTCCCCCCAAAGCTTCATGTGATCATGGTAGCGGGGACTTTTGGAAGCAGCTGAGTCTGGAGTTTGCGATTAGTTCATTGTCTGGTGCTGGGATTGGAGGTATGAGCACTACACTCACCCTAGGGCAGGTAGTCTGCATATAATATAAGGGAGGAAAAGAGGCTTTCTCCTTCCCTTTTTGCTCTTCTTGTTTTGCTGTCTTCTCCTGCCTAGCCTCCTTGAACTGCTGCCTCTCTGCCACTCCACCCTGCCTTGCAGTCAGCAGATATGGACTGAAACCTCCACAAAATGTGAGTTAAATAGACCTTTCCTCCTTTAACTTTGGGTGTCTGGTATTTTGTCCCAGCTACAAGAGAGAAATAACAAAGACAAGGATCTTCTCCCTCTGACCGGCTCTCTCTCTGTGTATGTGGAAAGCTGAGATCTCTCCTGTCAGGCAACCAGCCAGGTTTTTAGTGGTCTGGTGCACACTGCTTCAGCATGATTCAGAAAGTATTACAAACCCAGCTGGGGGCCTTGCTCATTTTCTTTTTTCCTTTTTCTCCTTATCTCCTAGTCTTACAGTTTCCTCTAAAGTTATGGATTCAGCAGATGTTCTGCAAAAGATTTCATTCAGCCTCCTCTTACTGGCTGTGAAGGAGATGTTGAGCCTGTCTCCTGTCTCCAATCTAATATGAAACACCACTCTTCACAGTTTCTCCTCCAAGTCGAACTTCCCCCTACCACAGCCTGATTCCTCATCCACTCAGAAGACTGTGGCCTCTAACTGTGAAAGGGCAGCTGCAGCTGGGAAACCATCTGGGTAAGAACAACTGGAAAATGCTAGGTACGATTTTTAAACTTTCAAGACTTGGGAAGTATAATAAGGAAACTGGGATTTGAGCAGTGAGACCCAAAGAAATAGAGGCACATAGAAGTGAGCAGAGTTTTCTGGAAGCCATGCTCACTCTCGTATATCTGCCTTTCCTTGGCATAGGAGATGAGGACGAGGTGCTTGGCAGATCCTCCATGGTGCAAGACAGGAAATCAGAACAACCCTGAATATGTCATAGACTGAAGGTTTTGAAAATGGAATTTTGCAGCTGCCAAGGCAGTGAGGACTTGAGGAAACGATCCATGAGAGAAAAGAAGTAGACAGGAAGGAGCCTGTCTCTCAGTGGTTTAGACCAAGACTTCTTGGTCTCCACATCATTTATATTCTTCATCATGGGTGGAAGTGGTGGTAGGGACTTCTGTGCATGGTAAGATAGCAGCATCCTTAGCCTCTCCCCAGAAGGCACCAGAAATAATTCAGCTGCCCTTCCCCAGAGCTGTGAGAACCAAGGCTATCTTCAAACTTGCTGCATTGGGCCCTGAGTTCCACTAGGTTTGCATCTTAAAGTACTTTCCAAATCCTTAAATTGTACAAGATAACAAAATAAAAAGCCAAGTGCTGGACAAATAAAATGTATGATGGTAGAATTTTCAACTTGCAGGTATAAACAATACCAAAAAATTGAGTTTTCAAGGGAGAAGGATCACAGCAAACAGTCTATGTTCTTCTCAGTTGTTGCCTGTGGACTGCTGGCCATCGGGACACCAGTGATCAATTCTAACCTGAGTCTGATGATGTTGGCTACCCAACCCAGACCTTAATCATCTCGGGCACAGATCAGAAGTAATCCAATCAACCATAGGTGCTGCCAGAGAACACAGGGAATCATATCTAAAGAAAGATAATATCAGCCTGAAATTTTGTAATTATTTATATATAATATTGTGCATTTCAGCCAAAACTACATGCATACTAAGGAACAGAATCAAAGGCAGATAGATAATGAAATGGATTCCCAGGTCAATCTGCTAGAGTAACTAAATGCAAAGTTTAAAATAGCTCTTATTTATCAGATCAATATTATATGTGACTCCCAAGTCTGAAATTAGAGATTCAAATATAACTTTTACAATTGTTATTGAAAATTCAAGAGATAGTTTTAATCATAGGGAGGACACAGCTAAAGACAGGTTGTTAAGCTGGAAGAAAATTTGGTAGAAATTATCCAAACTGAATTCAGAACAATAAATAAAATGAAATATATAGAAGAGAACATAATGATGATGTGTAATCTGCTAGAGAAGACATAGCTGTGACTGGAATACCATAAAGGAAAAGATAATAAGAGGCATGAAAACAATATTCTAAGCCTATGAATTTTCTACAGTATTAAAGGGCATTAAGTTCCCTATGCATAGAGCTCTAACCAATGGCAAGTGCATGGAGTAAAAAGGAAGAAAATTGGGTGAATCTTAGTAGACTTTTAGAAACCAACAAAGAAATGAAACAGCAAAAGAATAGAGCCAATAAGATAAATTTACCTCCACAGGAAACATGAACAGGGAAAATTGATTCTTCAACAAAAGAAATGAAAACCAAAGACAATTGAATGATATTGTTAAAATGCTCAAAGAAAAAATATGGTACTATAATTTCTACTTAGAACTCTGCACCCCACAAAAAGTTATTCTTCTGAAGAGAAGATAAAAATAAAACATTGCTAAACAAGCAAAAACTCCAGAGAGTCTCTTATCACTAAATGTGCACTAAAATGAGCACTAAGATGAGGTTTTCAGGCAAAATCAAAATGACCCAAATAAAAACATAGAAGTGTGAGAAAAAAATCAAAAGTGATCGAAAGGAAAATATGTAGGGTTAAATAAATATTTATTTCCTGGCCCAAACATTAATAAACATATTTTCAGAGTTTTAAAGTAGCTGTTAAATTATATGAGAAAACAGAAACATAAAAGATACAAAAAAATAAAGTTTAAAGTGTTCTAAGCACCACATGTGGAAAGTAGTGAAACTGATCATTAACAATGACTTTGTATTCATTTCCTATTTGTGCTGCAGTAGATTAACACAAATTTAATGACTTAAAACAATATTCTTTTATGACATTAGAGTTCTGGTGTTCAAAGGTTCAAAATGACTCCGCAGAGTTGTGTTCCTTCTAGTGGCTATAAGAGGAAATCTCTTTTCTTGCCTTTTCTAGATCTAGAAGGTGCCTATGTTCCTTGGCTCGTGGTCTCCACCTCATCGTTATCAAGTTCCCCATTCTTACATCGTGGACTCTGACATTGCCACTTGTCTTTTATTAGGACATTTATGACTGCATTGGACCCAGTGGATAGCCTAGGACAATCTCTCATTTCAAATGCCTTAACTTATCAATCATGTTTCTCTCTGTAAGGGAACATGTTCGTGAGATTAAAACCTGGATGTAGGAAATGCAGCATTCTGCCTATTAAAGTGGCCTTCCTGGGCCTGCAAAATCTGTGATTATCTCACGTGCAGAACACTCATTCCAACATCCTCAAAAGTTTCAAGTCGTGACATTATCACATTTCCATTTTCACTGGCATTGGCTGATTCCACACCTTATTTTTCATTGCTGATGTTTATTAAAGTGAACTTCTAACTTCAGCAATGTTAACCCAGGAGTTCTGAGAAAGGTCACACCAGTGTTAGTTGCACGAGTAGCCATTGCTCCCCTAAAGCAGGGCTATCCAGGCCATTGCAAGTAAAAACAAACTGTAAGGAGAAGCTTGGAAGACACAAATCAAGCCTAGATCCAGAGAAAACAAAACAGCTAAAAGGAGACACTTCAGTGTCAGTCTCAAAGAGGACTACACGATAACGTAAAGTTGGGGTAGACCGTGTGCACTGGCCTTTTCATAATTGTGACTCTGCATATTGAACCACTTTTTATAGCAGCTTTAAAGTGTGCTTTTCTGGATGGAGAGCTAAAGAATTAATGAGGGCCGTGGGGTCAAATAGCTCCTTTCATTTTCTTTCACAAACACCAAATGCTCTGGAATATGTTTGCCTTTATTTCTATCAGATTCTGATAGAAACACTTCATCGTTTTTTAAAATCTACAGTTTAAACCAAATGTGTTGATTTGGTATACAAGATGTCTTTGTACTGGCACTGACTTTCTTTCTTCTATTTCTCCCCCAACAATCAATCATACTCGTCTTGTACACAGAACTGTAAAATTTTCTGAGCACACCATGATATTTTTTTGTTTTGCTTCGTTATGTTCTTTGGATTTTTGAGACCGGCTCTCATTTGGTAGTACAGGATGGACTTAAACTCACTCTGTGGCCAAGGGCAACCTCAAACTTGCAGTGATCCTACTGCCTCAGCCTCCCAAGTGCCGGGATTATAGGCATGCACCGCCACACTTGGCTACCATGATCTTTTATTAATTGGTTGTTTGTACATACAATAGTTCTAGGTTGGATTTTCTTTCCCCTTCTTCTGGGAATTTCCTAGTCATCCTTGTGCATTTATCCCTTTTTTTGTTCTTTCTTGGGCCCTTTGTGGAAAGTTTGTCTCATAAAGATGCATATTTTTACATAATAGTAATTTACACAGAATTTACAGGTACTAAATATTTGTGAAATTTTATAATTGTATACACCTGTATAATCACTACCCAGAATCAAGAAAATTTGTGAATCATTTTTGTGCATCTCCCCAGTTATTTCTTATTCACTGATGTATTTTAGTGTCCAAAAAGGATCTAATAAATAGTAAGTATTTAAATAATATGTGCTAAACATGTGAATGGATTGAAAAATCTTAGCATTTGCAGTATTTTCATAAACTAAGAAAAGAAAGAAACATAATAGGGGAAATGATATGAAAACATATGAACTTGATAATGATATAGTTGCCAATATAATTAGAATAAGGCCTACGTGTTTACAGATGTAGAAATAAGCCTGTGTAACTGTCCGTGATGGATTAAAAATGTTTACATTTACTCCTCTAACATAAACTATTAAAAAACTGGTCAAATGATACATAGCAACATTTTAAGGGTGTTGGACAATGGGGGAACACAAGACTATCATCCCCAGGGTAAAGCGAACTATTAAGGTGAGCCCTACCAATGTCATGTCTTACTGGAGGCTGAGACGAGTTTCTAGACGAAGAAGAGAAGATGAAATCCAAGCACCGATGACCCACTGGCTGAGTAGAAGAGACAAAGGCGAGTGTTCTAAGGAGCCAAGGAAACTAGAATTCTCAGGCAGACAACAGTACTAGAGAAAAGGATGCTGTATAGAGAGACAGCACCAGAGATCTGCAGAGAGGTTTCCCTGAAACTTGGACTGAGTAGTGTTGTACAACATTGTGAGAAGAAGCTATCTGGTATTGTAAAAAGAGCTGCAGAATGTAGAATATTACACTTCAAGAGTTTTCATTGAACCGGGAATAACCAGTGTTCCCACCAGTCCTAGTGGAAGGACCTGATACTACCCAAGGCAATGGGTACTTGTCTCAAATGATGCTACCTTAGCAAGGGACTGAATTAGCTCTACTTCTGGAGCTGCCTCAGTGAGAAGTAAAAGCAAGCCTTGAAAGTTTTCAACTGACTTAAGATAATTTAATAAGAACAAAAGCAAATTCAACATTCTCTAAATGAATATAGCAAAACCCAACTTCCAAAATGTAAAATTCACAATATCTGGAATATGGCAAAAGGTGAGAGGCAAGAAAAATAGCAAAATTACATGACCCATAATTGGAGAAAACCTGGTCAGTAGAAAAAAATACAGAAATACAAATATGATGGAATTTACAGATGGGAAACATGACATCTATTATAAATACCTTCCATATATTCAAGAAGGTAAAGAAAAACAGGTGAAGAGATAAGCAAACTATGAAATATTGTTAGAGAAACTAAAGATCTCAAAAGTGGGAAACTAGACCATGTTCATGGTTTAGGATACTGAGTATTTGCCAGATGTCAATTCTTTCTAAAGCAATCTAGCTTTGTTGTTTTTGTTGTTGTTGTTGTTGTTGAGTAGGTTTTTGCTTTTGTTAAAATGGACACATGAATTTTAACAGAAATGGAAAGATTCTAGAATAAACAAAGTAACTTTAAAAAATAACAAAGTTGGGGGACTTAAATTACTTAATTTCAAAAACTTCTATAAAGTTACAGGGATCATGAGAATGTTGTACTGGTGGGAAAACATATATAAAATCTTCCCAAATTATGGTGAAATGCATCCTACTGTAAATCAAATGAATTATAACTAAAATGCACTTCAAATCCCCAATATATCCAATAAAAATTTCAGGAATCTTACGTCAATATATTATCAGTTGGGGACCATCCAACGGTGTGTGTACTTGTGTGTGCTTTTGTGTATATGCATAGATAGGGGAAGGGAGGAAAAGAGAGGGGAGAAAGGAGAGAAAGAGAGAGAACAAGAGAGAGAGAAAGTCATGAATTTCTTAACAATGAGTATATATTTTCAGAAATGCAACATTAGACAATTTTGTCACTGTACATGCATTCCACACCATACGAAACATATAGGTCATATATATATACACCCTACTTTTAGGGTCATGGTGAACGAAACAATAAGATTATATCAAGAAAAGATAATGCAGTCAAAAACCTTGGTAAACATGAGCTATATGAGGCTTTGGACTATTCAGCAAAGCATATTGGTTACAGTCAACTTTCTAAATAGGGATATACTCCAAAATAGTGATTAAAATATAGTACAATAAATACAAAACTGGCAGTCACTTATTATAACATAGGCATCTGTTATCAAGAACTATAGGATGTGGCGGGGCCTGCCTGTAATCGCAGCACATCTGACACAGGAGAATTGCTGTGAGTTCAAGGCCAGCCTGGGCTATAATTCACGGTCAGCCTGAATTATATAGTGAGAACCTGCCTCTAAAAAAAAAAAACAAACAGAATTATGCACTGTACATAACTGTATGTGCTATAGTTTTTCGGTGTTTGCTGATTTGTTTGTTTTGAGACAGGGCCTCACTATGCAGTTCAAACTGGCCTTGAACTCACTATGTAGCCCAGGCTGGCAATCCTCCTGCCTCAGCCTCTCAAGTGCTGGGACTGTAAGCATGCCTCAGCAGACTCAGCTCAGAAGGTGCTGTAATTTTATAGGACTAGCAGCACAGTAGCTCTGTTTACACTGGCATCGCTATAAATACCTTAGTATGTTGCTCTACAACATTTTGACAGTTATGATATCACTAGGCAAATGGAACCTCACCTTTATTATCTTTTTTTTTCCACAGAGGATATGAAATTCTATTTTTTAGCTTTTATTTTTATTAATACATGTTTACAATACATAGTGATTATATTTACTGCATAACAAATCTCAATTGTTTTTATATCTTCCCCGTTCCCTTCCTGTTCTTTCTATCTCTTGGTCCTCTTCCAGTTTGCAAAAACTCTAAATCCATTTTTTGCAATTCTTTTTTTTATACCTTTCCCATTCCCTTCTTTCCCACTCCCTCCATCTCTTATTCTCCTACGCGGCTAAAAATGTTTTTCTTACTTTATGTTATCTATCTTCTATTTTGCTCTTTATGTTTGTATTTTGAGTTTCCCATATAAGAGAAACCATGTGATATTCAAGCCCGTGTGTCTGATTTATTTCACTTAATATTATGGTCTCAAGGTGTGCATCCATTTACCTACAAATGGCTCGAGTTTATCCTTTATGACAAAGTAGGACTCCACTACGTATAACTACCACTTTTTCTTTATCCTTCATCTGTGTATGGGCATGCAGGGTGTTTCCAAGACTTAGTTATTATGAATTGAGCTACTATAAACATGGTATGCATGTGTCACTATGATATGATCTCGTTAACTCTTTTGGGAAGATCCTTAGAAAGGGAATAGCTGGGTCAAATGAAATATTACTATTGCATATGCAGTCCATCAGTGATCAAAATGTTACGTGGTGCATGCCTAAACGCACACGCACACACAAATAACCACTGGGATACAGCAGAGGACTATCACATGTACTATCAATAAATTTTGAACAAACTTGCTACAGTAATTCAGTGGGAAAATTGTAGTCCTTCCAACCTATGATTCTGGTACACAATGACCTTTATTTTACATCATATGCAAATTTAGTCTGAAATGGATTATAAACCTAAATGTAAGAGCTAAATCTACAATATAAAAGAACATAAGGGAGAAAATCTTTGTGATTTTGTGGGCAAAAATTCCTTGGTATACTAAAAGCACAAACTGTAAAAAATTGAACTTTATCAAAATAAAATACACTTATTTGTCAAAAGACAGTTTCAAGAAAACTTTCAAGAATCATATATTTAAAAATCTTCATGTTGCACAAAGGATACGAAGAAGTCTTTCAAGTTGAAGATACAAATAATTCAATATTTTAAAATGGGAAGAATATTTGAACACTTTATCAAAGAAAACATGAATTTTAAGCACATGAAAAGATGCTTAATGTCATTGGTTATCAGAGCAATATAAATTTAAACTGCAATGACATATCACTGCATTACCACTAAAATAGCTAAAATTAAGAAGACTAACAACGGCAGGTGCTCGGGACAATTCCAAGAAACACAGTTCTCATACATTACTGATGGTAATGTAAACTACATAATCGTTTGAAAATAGCTTAGCCCATCCCAGCACTCGGGAGGCTGAGGCAGGAGGATTATTGTGAGTTCAAGACCAGCCTGGGCTACAAAGTGAGTTCGAGGCCAGCCTGAACTGCATAGCAAGACTTTGTCTCAAAAAATAGGACTGGGAATTTAGCTCAGTGGCCTAAGCGCCTGCCTGGCAGGTGCGTGGTTGTGAGTTCAATTGCCAGTACCAAAAAAAAAAAAAAAGTTTAGCCCTTCTCAGCTACTCAAACATATTCTTGCTGTATTAGAAGACTTACTGTTTTTATTTATTATATAAATACATATGACTACACAAAGATTTCTTCTGAAATATTCACCATTTTTTGTTCCTTAATAACTATAAATTGGAAACAACCTATATATCCACCTACTGGTGAATGAGGAAATTGTGGTATATTAATACAATTGAATGCTCCACAGTAATAAAAATGAACAATTTGTTCATGTTTTGAGTGAATCACAAAACATTATACTAAGCAAAAGACAAAAGATACAAAAGAATTTACTGTTGGATTCAATGTTTATGAAATTCTAGACAAGCAAAAACAAGCTTTAAGAAAAGAATCATCAGGTATACCTTTGATTCTGTGGGTGCTTTACACTGTCCAAAGTTACAGAGAAAAATTTAAGGCAATGAAAATAGCCTATGCTCTGACTGTGGTGATGGTTACACAATCATATGTAAATTATAAAAACTAAATACTTATATATTTTGATGCAGTGAAGTTTATCATATATAAATTATACCTTAGGGAAAAATGGAAAGGAAGTAAGTAGAAATTGATAGGGTAGGATCCATTCTAGTGTTAAAATACAGACAGATAAGCTTGAATTTAGTCTGAAGAACAATATCAATAAAATAGTATATTCTTGTGTCATAAATAAATGACAATTTTGAGATTTACAAAGCACTTGGATTTTCTTCTGTACCAGTAACTTTTTTCTTTTCCTACTTGTGAGGGGCTCTAGGGAGTTTCTTAGTAAAATGAGTTAAAATTATGTATACGTATGTATTTTTTTCACTTCTACTTGTGTAGTGCAACTCTGATTAACTAATGCAGAACTGTGGAAGCAGGTGAAGGCAACTTCCCAAAGTTAATAATGAGTTCATTGACTCCTTTACAGATGATGTAAATTGGTGAAATTTTACATGTGATATTTGAATGTAACAAGAGCAGGAGGAGAATGCATGTACAAATACAATATGTATCCTCTGACTTAGAAGTCTGACACAAAACTCAAGCGGAAAACTTCAGCACTGTATATTACTCTTTGGAGACTCTCTCTGCTATAATGTAATGAGGGTTTCGATCCTGGTAGATAAGACACAAGCACCACTTGCATGTACACAGTTTCTTGAAAGAAGTCATTAAACCATGAAGGGCATGTCAGAATCACTATGATGTTTCTCAGCACACCAAGGAGTTCACCAGGAAGAAACCAGTACATGTGTATCAAATCACCCCAGACCGGTGCACAATGTCATTAAATATTCAACATTCTGAGGCACTCCTTGTTTTACATACAGGATTTGATTCCCTTTGGGAATGAAGTGGTGTGAAATCCTTGTTATGCAGAACCGTAGGCACTGGCAGGCTCTAGGAAATTCTTGTTGACAGAGGCACACTGAGCCAATGACACAAAGACCAGCAACTATCAAGACATTATATCACATTAGACAGCAAATCTTTCTAAGAATTTTATCCGCAATCCTAGTAAATGACTGGGAGAAATTATTTAATGCATGTATAATAGGAACACTTAAAATTCTTAACAGGATAATACAACGATGAGTAAAGAATGGGGACAAAGAAATTATAAGAAATGATGAGTAAAATTATAGTCCACCTCAATGGCAATCCAGAAAATGCAAATTAAAACATAGTGAATTTTTGATCTAGAAAATTGATCCAGAAGGAAAGTTGAGGTTGAAAATGTCCAGTGTTGCCAATGATGGGGGAAATGTTGGCAACGGTGAAATTTGGCACTGTCTTTTTGGAAAATATTTCATCAGGATTTAGCAAAAGGTTAAAGCACATTTGCTTGGATCCATCAATTATGTTCTAACAATTAGCTCTACATAAATATTGACTCATGTGTACAGAGATATTTATTGCAGTAATGTTTAAAAGGAAAATACTGGAAACCATTTAATAGCCATTGACAGACCAGTGGGAATATAATTCATGCTCTGCCCACACTACAGAATGCTGTGCTGCTTTGCAAAAAAATAAAATAAAATAAAAAATTAGCAGAGCTACATGTGTGGGTATGAAGTGAATACTTACACAGACACGTACATACTTCTATATTTGTTAAGTAAAAAGACCAAAGCATAATCCCATTTTCTAAATTTTAATTCCATATTATTTTGTTGGCTGTCTTGCAATGATCATGTTTCCTTTGCATATTATAAATTTAAAATAAAAATGAAGGGAAAATGTTACTTGGTATAATTTTTTTAAAAGTCATTTCATTGCCTTCCCTTTCTTTATTTTACTTTTCCTTAGTCCTTTCATCCCCTTTTCTCTTTCTAATATTTATTGCATGGTTTCTATGCACTAGTGATTCTATCAGGTATTCATGTTATAAGTATTAGTGCATGTAAGTTATAAAAACTGATAAATATTATATTATGACAACATCATAGTAGAAATCCAGAGAAAAATGAATGCTTAAGTTGGACTAAAGAGGCGAGGTGGCTGATCAGAAAAAGGGTAACAAGGAGATAAAAGCTAAGCAGAAGTTTTCAGGATAGGTAATCAGACAGGGGTGCTTCATGCTGGGGGAACCCGAATTTAGCATCAAATAATCAAGGGTTTTGTATTCCATTTGGGTAGAAGCTCTTTACAAAATTATTCTCTATAAGTTCAGAACAGTGCCTTCAGAATTCCATATAGAGAGTGACCAAAATCTGACCACACAGGTGGCAGGCACGCAAATACTCTAAATGTTCAGGTTTCTTTCTGCAAATCCTCAGGGTCCAGGATGCTTTCTCTTGCCTCAGGGTAATGGAGATATCTCAGGTTGTGTTTTGTTTGTGAGTGTTTGTGAAACTTTCTGCCATTCTTTCAAAATTTATTTGCTGCCATGAAGCCACAGATAAGCACCACTTAATAATACGGCCACCAAGCACGGAATGTCTCTAATTCATAATTCACACTGGCCACACGATCTCAAGAGAACAGCAAAGAAACTCTGCAAAGTATGTTTGCGTTCCACCTCTCTCAGATGGAAAGAAGAGACATGAAGTGATTGTCTAACATGAAATTACACCTGGTCATAATTGAGCCACCACTGTATGCTCTCTGAGGACCAATGTGGCATGTTTCTCTGCTTGTGAGTACAGGTACCATGTCGCATATGTGTAATAGCACAAAGTGGGCAAATAATTCTTTATTGAATAAATCAATAAAATGTTATAGGAGAAATGACTATTGGTGACCAGGTAAGCCTGTATTTATTTTACAGTGACTCTAAAATCATTCCCCTGTTCAAATGTAGACACATGTCTTTATGTTAAATAGAGTTTCTAATCTTTGTAGGCAAGCAGTGACATTACAAAGAATGGAAAGGTTTCCCTTTATCTTGATGAATAAGAGAAGTATTAATTGACTCTACCGTGCTCCACAAGGCTCTCTACACTGGCATTTTAAGCCTACTTTAAATCATACTTGCTTTTACCACATCTTTCTTGTCAGCAAGATCTGTTCAGTTGTCCATCCAAGCTCATATTGCTTAGCATTGTGCCTTACTTGATGTACAATAATAATTTGTGGCGTGAATTAGTGGAAGACTGCATGTCAATGAATTAAACAAGCTAGCCTTTCAAACTCCAAGTGGGCAAAGCAGGCTTTGAACAGCACAAAGATGCATGTTGACTTTTGAAGAGAATTGTATTTTTCTGTAATAAAATAAACACAGTGCTCATCTGAAATATCAAATTAAGCGTACAAGCACTCGGGAGGCTGAGGTAGGCGGAGCGTTGTGAGTTCGAGGCCGGCTTGGGCTACAACGCGAGCGCAAGGCCGGCCTGAGCTACATAGTGCGACCCTGCCTCAAAAAACCAGGGCCGGGAGTTTGGCTCAGTGCCTTAAGCGCCTGCCCTGGCAGGCGCGAGGCTGTAGGTTCAATCCCCGGTGCCGCAAAAAAAAAAAAAAATTAAGCATACATCAAAGAGACACAGGGAAACCTGGGTGTAGTATTAGAATACATCTACACGAGCTTCTTATAAAAAGAGAAAAAGATGAGAAATAATGATACACAGAGAAGCAGGAGGATGTGGAATTATTCTGAGCAAATATTAGACATATTTTGTCCAATATTTTATTGCTAAAATATATTAAGTATATATTTACTTCATGGTTTAAAATATTTAAAAAATCAAAAAATATTTTAAAAATCATAGTTTAATATCTTTTTTTGAGAAGCATAGTTTCTCTTTTCAGTTGCAGATGTTCCTTCATTTTCTGGGCGATCTCTGTGTGATGCGTGAAAACAACACAGAAGGACAGAGGCCATGAACACACATGGATCAAGCTTTACCCGGCCGGAAACTGGGACCATCTGACAGTCTTAGAGCAGCCGATCTAGAAAAAGGCTGAGGAGACAGGACTCTGGCTCTGTCTGCGTATCTCCCTTGCCAGATGGGGTCTCTGCCTGGAGAATGAAGGTGGGGGCGGCCCGGCGACAGGATTGGTATTGTGAGTGATGCGCCTGTAGGTCAGTAAATCACAATCTGCTCGTGAACAGGTTGCCAGAAAGATGCCACTGCCATTTGACATCCCAATAATTTCCCTGGTAACATACGCAATCCGTTCACAGATCCAGCCCTGCACAGTTGGCTGAGTTGGGGGAATGGGCGGGGACTTGTTGGCACACCCCAAAAGACAGGTGGGGAAGCAGAGGATTAAGCTGTTCTCCGAGCCAGCGAAGAGAGAGATGTGTCAGAAGCTCCTTCAGCCTTGCTGACATAGCTCTAACTGTGGTACTGTCGTCCTCGCCTGACTGTGTAACCATGATGATTCCTACTGCATGATCGGGAGTTAAACATTTTCTGTCTGTCTCTATCCCACCAGATGGGAAGCCCCTTGAAGGCAGGAAACTCATTTCTTTTTGTCTCCCTTCAAGGAAGATTTCTGTTACAGATACTGTTTAGCAAAATATCCATAAGAATATTTTATAAATTATAAAATTCTGTTTAAATATTTTGGGTTACACAGGAAAAATTAAAGCAAAAGGAGAAAAAATGCAAGTTTTTAAATGAAAACAAACAAACAGGATTTCAGGACATCAACGCCACACCCTAGAAGCAAAGTCTTATACTCCATAAGAATTTTTAATGCTGTCTTGTTCCTCCAAGGACCCTCTTTAGTCCTCTTTCTTGAATAAAAATTGAGTGTGCATTAGTGCACTTGAGTCCTCTTTGCAATGCATTGAGAATCCAAGAGCAGTCATCAGGCAATCATAAAATGTAAAATGGGAAAAAAGCTAGGAGTGTGGCATTATTACCACAGCTAAATCCTGAGGTGTGAGGAGGTCCGCGACACAGATCAGTCGCATGGGATTAAAGGGATCTCACTTAGCTTTGTGCAGCTACAAATCTGTGAGTGTAGTTCAGGTCCCCAAGGAGCAGAAATATAGAAAAGGGCCAGTGCACTCAGGCAGGGGGAACCACTGAGGCCCTTGGTTAAAAAGTAAGGACAGAAGCAGAGAAGAGTGAAAGAACAAAGATTGGAAAGAACCCCTAGTAAAACTAAACAGGTATGGAAGTCTATTGAATCCTCTGAGGATGGCGCTTTGCTGGCATGGGTTTAAAGCCTGGGAAATCAAGAGTAAAGAGGCTTCCAAATGGACCAAGGAAATAAGAAAGAGAAACAACTTTCAATTAAAAATATGTAAAACTACTGGAGGGCTTGAGGATGGACCACATGGGAAGTACAGGAAATGAGAAGAGAGGAGGATTTGCAATCCATAGACACAGGGTGTGAAGTGTTTGGGCCTTGAGAGTAGATGAAGTCAACAGTTTCATGGACTGAGAAAGAAAGCATCAGGACTCAGAAGAGATTAGAATTCAGTAGGTCCTTCTTGAGGACTTAAAACTAAGCATGTGCAATAATTTAAAATAACTCGAATAATAGCTAGCCATTTACTAAATGCTGCCCATAGACCAGTCACTATACTGAGTACTTTCATTGACTCCATCTCATTTAATCCTTACTGCAGCCATAAAAGGTGAATGCTCTCTTTTATCTGTTTTATAGATAAAGAAACTGAGGCTAAGAGATGTTCAGTAGCTTCCCCATTGTCACTCATCTATGAGTTAGTATTCAACTTTCTTACTAGATATAAGCATTTGAGGGACTGGAGAAATTTAAAACATTTCCCATTATTAATTTCAAGCTTTCCTAAGAGAGCTGCTGTAACACACATCCAGATTCAACTGGTTTTGCACTGCTATTTCTTCCCACTGTAAGCCATGACCGGCCTCCTCCTGGGTTACTGCAGGAGTCATCCAGCCTCCCCCCTTGTTTTCACTCTTATCCTGGCAGCCACAGTGATTCTTTTAAAATGAAAGTCAGATTAGGCTAGTCTTTCTCTGAAACCCAGCCAGGGTCTTGATTTATCATTTACAGTAAAAGCAGAAGCTCTTATAATGGTCTACAAGGCCCTACATGATCTCCCCGGCCCCATCACCAACCTGGCGGTGCTTTGCGTCTCCCACTGCACCGCAGCCGCCCCGCTGCTGTCCGCAGGCAGATTGCCTTTGCTGCTCTCCCTGCCCCCAGCCCTTCCTCCCCACACACCCGTGTGAATTCCTCCCTCGAGGGTCTTCACATAAATCAGGTCTTCCTCGATTGTGCAAAGCCAAACGGCATTCCCTAGCCCTTGCATCCCCTCGTCCCTGTCTTATTTTTCTCCACACCATTTATCACTATCTGACCTTCTCATTATTTATGTGCTTGTTGTCTGCCTCTACCCCAGGAACACGAAACTCATGAGGCTTTTCCGTCACTGATATATGACTGCAACAGTGCCTAACATAGGGTCAGTAAATGTTTGTCTATTGAATCCATGCAAAGTGGGTTCTGCTTTACTGTTGGCACATCCTTGATATTTATTATGAATAATGAGAAATCTAATTACTAGGAGAGAAGGAAGCAGGACCTCTGGTGGGAGAAGCCAGGAAGAGGATTCTAAGGCTTGATGCTGGAGAGCAGGAGCAAGCGTAGCCAGCGGATAAGCAACAAAGGAGTTGCTGAAATCGTTCTGTTCCCTTGTGAGAAGCTGGGAGCATATTTCTGAAGAACAATGAACAGCACTCTTTGAGGCCTGCTCCTTCTGTATTGATGTATAGAAGCCCAGGGACGCACTTTCCGAGAAAATCCTTATAACCCATCACTATCTAATCAATCGGAGCTCTCGAGTAGAGGGAGGCGAGGAGAGGCCTGAGTAGTCTGGATTAGAAGCCATCCAATTAGATTGCCAAGCACTCTGGAAAGGTTGATGGCCACAGCACGGGCACTCCTGTCAATGAATCTCATCGTTTCCAGGTGGGTGGTGGAACACTCTATGTTAAATTGCTATATTATTTCTGAGAATTTAGTCATTCACGTCAATTCCCTTTCAGGAAATCACATCAGCACATGCTGTCTGATATGTTTTCAAAGAAGTACATCTGACAAACTGGACGTAATTTTTAGGTCAAATACAACATGGCTAAATATGTCTAATGTTGAAGTCCAATTTAAATCTGTCAAAACAGCATTTGTTTCAAGAAGACCAGGTGCGCTTTTTATGGGCTTCATTTTATTGGAAGCCCTTGCTATTTTGGGTGAATTTCATTTCAGAGGTGTTGATTGTTTGCAGATGCTCTGGAAGACACAACAGAAGAAAGTTTTCAGAAGTTCTTAAGAAAGTTTTTAAAAGGAGGAATAAAGAATTTGAAGCAGTCCGTGGAAGCAGTGCCTGGCCAGAGTTCAGAGTACAGCAGACTCAAAGCATGCAAGCTCCTTGTGCACCGTCCGGTCCCTCACCCAGAGAATGCTGTGAATGGGGCCCAGGGCCGGGGTGTGAAGGCCACTTGCAGTGAGGCACCCAGCGGAGGGCAGTGTCCAGCACACTGCCTGCTGCACTGCCTCTCGGGCTCCTCCGTTTCCCTCCTAGGACAGCGCTGCCCAAAGCATGGTAATTGAACTCAAGTAACAAACATTGGGCAGCCACTGGGAGACACGGTACTCAAGGTTGCTACTCCTGAGTTCAAAGCAGTTCAGAAGAGAGCAGCTACTGTAAGAACGGAGGGACCTCTTTGGATGCTACAAAGTTTTTCTTCACCAGTCTTGTGTTACCAACTATTCTTTGGTGATCCCAAAGACAGCCATCTCTGCAAAGTTGTCCTGACCTCCCCTCCTCTACAGAAGCAAGGAACCATGAACCACTGGAAAACCAATTCTCTTTGGGGGGGTTTTAATTTGTTTCTGGTATAAAGACATGCTCTGAACATACATTACCTTAAAGGAAACAACTGGTATGAATATATCTATGAAGTGTGAATTTTTTAAAAACATATTATGGTAGGGACGCATTGCCATCAGCCCCCCTCAAGACACGCCCCCTCGGTTGGAACATACCTCATCATTCTTGCCAATTTTTGAAGCAGTTCTAGAAGTGCTTTTTTATCAGTGTCTTTAGTTGCACGGTTGTAGTTGCCTTAATGACCCAAAGAGATTCAAAATGTCTACCACTCATGGCTGTCAGGACTTCGGGCAAGAGCCAGAAGTCACCCAGTGCCAGATCAGGGGATAAGGTGGATAGAGTCTGCTGCAGTAGCTTTACAAGTCTGCTTTTCTGTTGAATATCTCTCACCTGAAGCATTCACTGTATTTTTGATCACTCCTCAAGAAACACGACTTCCAGAACTGCTTTAGAAGGTAGCAACAATAATGGGATCAGTGTACTCGAAGCAAGAGGGAATATTCTAAGGGAAATTAATAGCAAGGTGTCTTTTATTGTAAATTTTTAAAAAAATTTAGACATGCATCATGTATTTAGATCAGCTCTTGTACATACAGTATGAAAGAAAAAAAAGAGCATGAATCTGAAATCATTTAACAGTATGTTTAGTTTAATAAAACAACATTAATGATATGTAATTTAAATAAGCAACTGGGACTCTGGAGAATGAAGCTTAAATAATCATCCTTTTTCATTAAAAAATTAATAAAGTGGGAGCATTATGAAGTCTAAAATCTTTTTCTCCCCTCCCAAATTGCAGCCATGATGCAATTGAAACATGTTGGGCAATAAAACCAATCAAGCTGAGCTTTAGCGGGGCGAGTTGGGCTTCTCAGGAGATGGACAGTGTATGTGGAGACCGGGGACGTCACCAGGCTGGTTCACACGAGTTGTGACTGCAGAGGTCAAAGGTTCCGAAAACGGGACTTTCATTCTTTGACTTCTCATTGGCCTCCCAGCTTCTTCTCATCCTGGGTCTTTCATTTCCTTGGAAAATTCTGAGAGCATATCACTAAGTCTTTTTAACATTTCTTTGTTCCTTAGTATTTCAGTTTCAAGATCATTAATAAAACAGCAGCTTGAGCAGGCAGCACCCCAGGCGATCCACTGTGATACGAGGCAGGGCGACTGCTGGCCGTCACCACCATTTGCAGCAGCTGAAGCGGCATTTCATAAATACGGTGTAAACTTCACGGAGGAAAAAGTAAGAATATGCACTGGTTTTGTCCCTACTAAAAATTAAAGAAAAAAAGTAAATTTATAAAGGTTTTGACTTCTATTTTCATTAAAGTTTTCTTTCCCATTATAAAAACCATTGTGCTCATATTAGAAACATTAGGAAAATACAGAAAATTACAGAGAAAAAAGTAGAACGTTTCTTTCCTAGTTCTTGGCATCTTTTCATCTTGTTTTTCTTTCATGCGTGAATTTTTAACTCATTTTGCCTAGTGTTCCATACATGATCCAATTCTAAATCTTGTTTTTCTCACTTTATTGTACCTTCTCCCTCTTTTTCTCAACCTGACTGTTCTTGACACAGAACAAACTCTCAGTTGAATGAATGAATCACTGAATATTCTCCCACAACAAATCGCTCATTTATAATCCTAATTGTTTCCTTCATCCATCCTGAAGTTTTTCTGAGCTAATATGAATGTCAGTCTGGGAACTGCCTTCAGAAACAGCCTTGGTTGGATGACCTTGTATAACCAGCCCCAGATGGGGAACTGAGGCAATGACTTTAGCCTCTGCTACAATTGAAGCACGTGTGGGAAATCAACTGGTCAACCCAAAATTTTGCCATTGAGAAAGCATAGCGTTTCCCGCATCATGAAACGAAGCTACATGTTCAATAACTTTTCGGTCCTTTTAGTGTCATTTCGGGATACAAACATTGGGTTTCCACTCATGACCATAGACATGCCTCTTACTCACCAATATTATCTTTCCAATAGTGGAAATCATTGCTGAATGACATATAGGAAATTCCAAAAGCTTATTAGCTGTAGTGATACTAGAGCTAAGGAATGTTAGATGGCAATCTAGTTGATACTGGATTTTAACCTAATATTTGCTCTATTTTTCCACCAGTCTTTTGAATTTCTTTAAACTCAGTTTCTGAGTTTCTGAGAAATTCTTGGCCGTCTGCTTATCTCCTGAACTACTCTTTCTGAGTCACGTTAGGAGTTTCCCCTCCTGTAATAGAGTTCTTCTGAGCCTAGTCCTTGTGCCCCTTCTCTCCTATCTACACGCTCTTCTTGGTGAACCCAATTAGCCACCTGACTCTGTACACCTCTTACGGGCTGACAGTTCCGGAGCGTGTATCTCCGGTCCTCAACTGCAGAACACAGCACTGAGCTGCCAAGTTGCAAATCGAACATCTTTATTTGAATGTCTAATTGGTCTTTTAAAATTCACCTGCTCTAACTGCTGAGCTCCTCGTGCCCATGTGGCCAACCCTCTTGCTCTCTCCTTGCTTGGTGTCGTTATCCCAACATGATTAAAAATGTCTTCCCTCTAAGGAGTAACTGTCTCCCCAATCTCTGCACTCACTGCCCTGGTCCTGCTCTGTGGTTCCAGTGAGTAATTTTCCTTCTTTGTCATAGTATGTGTCACTCATTCGCTGAGTATTTTTCTCCTCTTCTTTATCGAATATAAACTCATTGAGAGCAGAGATTTTATCAGTTCTGTTCACTGTTGCCTCTTAGAATCTAGAACTGTATTTGGTTCACAGAAGGCACTCAGCAAATATACAGGATGAATGGATTAATGACTGACTGAATGAATGAATGACTAGGATGGGTCCAATAGCAGATACATAGACATTCCAGCTCTGTCCCTGTGAGGTCAAGGAGACTTAGGTTGGTTAGGTGTGGATTTATTTTTCTTAAAACTAGTGAGCAAAGATGAGACCAGCAAAGATTTGTTTTATAGCCCAAGTGAAAAGAATCATGGAAAATACTTCTGAGACTATAAAGCGATGTGGGCTTTTCCTTCATCAAGAAACTTAAGAAAAGTCTTAGTAGAATCCTAAAATTCTCACTGTGCTTCTTTTATATATTCATTTTTTTCAACAAAAAATATGATAAATACTTTCTGTGTACTAAAGTTCTGTAGCTATGATCTTGGTTACAGAAGAGACATAAACATTAGGGTACTCTATCCATCCTTAAAAAAACACTGGAGCAAGGACAAGAACTCAGGCCTCCCATTTCATGTGGCTCTTGTAGCGTTTGGGGAATATTGATACTAAGACTGTGTAGCTTCCGTATTTGTATTTACCTGCCTTGCCTGTGTTTGGTCTTGGGTACTCTGTAAACCTGAGATCTGTGCTTGTTCTCTTTGAATCCACAGTTTTCCTGGGGAAATAAAACCAGCAGTTCTGAACGCCTTTGGGTTTTCTGCCCAGTGCAGTAGGAGCTTACAGAGGCAGGAATCTGGGGCTGTGAACAACCTGTGAGCGAAGTAGGCTGGTTCTCATCTGCTCCTCCCTCAGCACCATCTTGTTAATCCAGCATTTGACTGCTAGACTGGAAGCCAGGTATTTGTGCATCTATTTGTTTCTTCGCAGTCACTAGTTGCAGGGTAGGGAACTGCCTAGCAGAGTTTAAACCAGCTGGAGGAAAATTTGTTCACTGGTTGAATTGCGGGCATTTTTGAATGGTACGTGAAGTATTTTGCAAAAAGTATTTTGCAAACCAGAATCTGTGTTTCCTCAAATAGGGTCTGTCCAGGCTCTTCTCAAATCTGGAGTTAAACACATGCTGTAAGAACCAATATGCATGAATGAAAGTCTTACAAGACACCTTTGAGAAACACACAAGTCTATTTGTTTCTTCAGGATGCTAGCAAATAGAAAAATACTCCTTTTCCATAACCTTTGAAGACAAGTGACCCAGTTCTTGAAATTACACCATTCTTCAGTACATCCATTACTATAAATTCTAAAAATATGCCAGCTACTAAATACCTAAAGCAGTATGAAAGTCACTACAATTAGAGAAAAAAAATATTTTTATTAATCACGCATTATACATTATATACAATTTCTAAATAATTTGTATGCTTTAAAACTTTCTTTTATTTTTTATCTTTTAACAAAAAAGAATAAAAACAATGATATATAATTTCAAAACAAACTAATAGGAGATTAGCAATGGTTACTATATTGCGTATGGTTATCTTCAATGTAGTTGCTCAGATTGCAAGACATAGGCATGAAAAAATGATCAAACAATGAAAGCACAGACAGTTCTTTTTTGATAAACTAACAGAGATTAGTAGTATAATTATCTATCTTGTGTATATATATATATATAATCTTGTATATAATAATATATATGTATATGATCTTATATATATTATAATATATATAATTTTATATATAATCTTATGTACATTATATATAAGCTTGCATACATAAGATCTTGCATATATATATATATATATATATATATATATATATCAATGTATAAAATCTTTTTCCTTCTTTCTTTTCTCCTTCCCTCCATCCCAGTTGTTATTTCGTTTTGAGCAGTTTCTTCCCCTTTCATTTTCACAGTAGTTCTTGCGGGTTTTGGATCTTATTTACTCTTTCAGTTTTTACATTAAGGAGACAATATGACGTTTACATATGTGAGTCTGATTTATTCCTCTTATGAGTATGGTCTCAAGTTGCATCCACTCACCTATGAAAGCCTCAAGTTTACTCTTATTTCTAGCTAGTAGTACTCCATTGTATAAAAATATTGCATCTTGCACCCATGTTACAAATTGGAATAGCTAAATCTAGAAAACAACTCTTCCTTTTATTTTCAATTTTTTTTGTTTGTGTTTGTGAGACACAGGGATCACCTTCCCCTCGGGGGATCGATGAAGATACACACCACGCTTGACCGTTCTTACTGCCCCTTCCCTCCCCACCTCCCTCCCCATTCCTACCCAGATCTCCTTTCCATCTCTACAGAGCCTGCCTCCCTGTTTCTTAACATGCCTCATTTATTTTCTCTTTAAATTACTTATATTTTGGGTTTTCCATATTAAAGAAACCAGGTGATATTTTACCTTCTGTGCCTGATTCATTTCAATTAGTAATGGTCTCAAGATGCATTCATTTTCCCTAAAGTGACTCAAATTTATCTTTCTTTGTGGCTGAGTTGTGCTTTCAGTTGTTGAATTCTCACAACACAGTACAGCAAATTTGGAAATTTGCATCTGTATTAAAAACTCTGTGTTAAAATCTCCTTCATTTAGACAGCCTTCCAAACACATGGCCCTCTAAGAACTCCAGGGAAATTGTCTAACATTCTCTTTGCAAAGAACACTTTGCACCACTCAGGGCAGCAGAATGCCTCCAGTCAGCCATTCATTACCCCAAATGCACTAATGCGTGAACCAGCTGGGTGGGGCATAAGTGCAACATGTGAACTCTGAAATTGCTGCGTCTCTCTTCAACAAAGAGAGCATGCTCCAGGGAGAAGACACTCACTGTTCAGTGCATTTAGACGGAATCTGACATTTCTTAGGGGAGTGCTGTAGCCTGGACTAGTATGGTGTGAAACTAGACCTCGCATTCATAATTTAACAGTTCGTGTTCCAGCAGAGGTGGTGACATGAACACAGAATGTTCACCCTCAAGTTTATTTGCAGTTCCATAAAGAGTCATCTTGAATGAAGACTAGGCTCGTTCAGAAGGGATAATGACAAGGGAACACAGTGCCAAAATGCAGAGAGAAAAAAATCAGTATCGAATTAAACAACAACAACAAAATAATGTAGCAACTTCAGCCATGGCCATTCTTCAGAATAAGCATCTTTTGAGTGGGCAATGTTTCAAGCACATAACAGCTTTAATTTTATGCAGATTATATATTTACACTATAATAAAATGGAGAATGGCTTAGTGGGGATACTTACTGCCAGGGACATAATTATTAATCAATATGTCTGTCTAAAGCTGTCAAGTCAGTTACTGGAAGCCATGCAGAAATTCAGATTGCTTGTTGTCATCCAAATTCTCTTCAGGATTGTATTTTACATTTGAAAGATGGATGAGATATAGTCAAATCCCAGTAGGTTTTTAAAAAAGAAGGAAGAGAAAGAAAAAAAGACAAAATAACTCTTTAAGTTTCTCCATGGAGTAGGTACACAAGCACACCTTTCTTGAGCTGTATCTGTCCACACACTGTTGTGTAATTAGTTTGTCTGGCTTCTAAGCTACTTTTTGGGGGCCGCCACCATTTGTCATCTAAGACTGTGCCCCCAGAAGGCAAATACGGTTCACCATTTTCTGACGATAATGTAGTCTGACCTTTGCTTCCTGTCAGTGTAACAACAGCACCAGCGAGGATGCAGGGTTTCTATCACAGCTTTTGAAATCAAACAAATTCTGAAATTGATTTGTCTTTTCAGATTGGTCTCCAGCACCACTGTCAGGACCTCTGTGTTGGCCCTTGAATGAGCCCTTCTCCAGCCTCACATTTTCCCCAGGATTTTTAGGAAGGTGGGGGAAACCAAAGGGAAAGGAGAGACTTTCTGTACACACTTAAGTAGCAGGAGAAAAAGATGACTTCTAAATCTCCTTGAAACTCGAAGAATTAGAATCAAGTTCTCTTAGTTCATCTTTACAAGAACTAGAATATTTTTTGTCTTGTACAGGAAGTTGACCCTTTTTACATATGAGATTTGGCAAATTCATTACCAATTTCTTTCAGATGTACCATTTCTCCATGCCCCAGTCCTAATAAGAAAAGACAAATCTCCAAGGAAACTTAAAATATTTAATGACTTTGACTTTTAAACATAACCCAGATTAGATAATAATGTCAAGTGATAATTCAATATACCAAAATTTCAAACTGAACAAACTATTCTGTATAAAGTTAAACCTAGTAAATGTGCAGAGATTTAGGACATTTGTTATGAGAAGATAAAGGAAATAGTGTAAAATTCAAAAATGCATTTAAGTCATCCAATTATGTCAAGATGAAACAACTAAAAAGCAAGAATGTTGCATAGTAAAACTTAATAGAAATGAGCTTATTTAAAATTATATTAAATGCATAGGAGATGTGTATTACTCTCCACATACTGGATATGTTAGTCAGCTTTTCATTGCTAGGACAAAATAAAAGACACACACAAGTTAAAGGAGTGAAGTTTGCTTTTGCCTCTGGGACTCAGAGGCCTTCGTCGTGGTGGCTGGGTGCTAGGCAGAAACCTCACGGCTCAGGGATGATGCAGTCAGGGTCCTCATGGATCCGTCCCCTCGCGCAGTCTCACCTCTGGATGTGTGAACCTTCGGGGGACATTTTAGATCTAAACCCTGATGCCATGTTCAAGTAGTGAAATGCACACCTGCTAAGGAATTGACCTCAATGATATAAATTGACCAAAAGTGGTCAGAAGATTTTTAAGAATAAGCTTAGTTTTTTTCTTTGCTAAAGTAAGAGAGTAGAGAGAGAAGGAATCGGGCTGAAATCAAGCCGAAGGAGAATATAAGGTTGGGATCCCACTGAGAGACGCATCCCCTGCTGGCACTGCCACTCCCTTGGAGATGGTTTGAAGCACTTTTCACGCTTCTTTATCTTACAGCAAGAGCATGCAGTGGTAAAGCCTACTGTCTACAACTGCACCTTTTCTACGAGGGGAGGGATCTTCTGGCTTCCTTTACATTTTAGAAGACCCTACACCAAGATCCACGAAAGTAGAATACACCTGAAATGGAAACAGTATTAAAGTACTAGGCAGACTAAATGTGACCAGTATCCTCTATATGAAACTTCCGGAAGTATGTTTTGTGAAATTTGAAATTATTAAAAAGAAACGTTTCACTCTGTTCGAGTTGCAAAAATTCGTAAGTGTCCCCTAGCAGAAATTTACTTGAACTTGTTTTAATTAACATGAACAGGACGCCCATGTACATGTACATAGACCTTTCAGTCCAGTGCTTAAAACTAATCTTGTTTCTAGTGAAAGCATGCCTGCTTTCCTTCCCAATTGTGATATTTGATTTGCAAGGCTAATTCTTTAAAGATTTGTACAAAGGAGAATACAAACAAGTAGAGATGAAATTATTTACCACAGATTTTAATGATCTACATGGCATGAGAGAGAGGGAGGGAGAAAAAAATAGACAGACACAGACAGCAAGACAGAGACAGAGATAGGTAGACAGAGACAGAGACAGAGCGGGGCTGTGGTCTTGGTTTAAGGAAGAATGGACGTGGTTAATAATTCTTTTTTGATTAACACTAATTATTTTTAATCAATAAATACAATTCTAAGGCATTAATTTTAAATTTTTACTTTCAGAATGGTTTAGGGATTATTAGGAATACAAACACGTTTTTCTCCTATTCCTTTCTGGAGGATGTAACTTTTGGTCCTCATTCAACCTTAAACATGTCACCTGATTTCTTCCAAATATTAATGTCAATCCTTAGGTCAATGCACTATGTGCAAATGAAAGTGTAACACAGAGGACTGAGAGAGGAAAAGTGAATAATCATGGTGAGGAAACCATGAGAGTGATTGAGACCGACAGTTGTTTAAATACTGCTACACAGAGGCTTCATCCTTTAAAGAGAGCCTTGAAGATCTGTCAAAAGATTGCCCAAAAGTACCTGCCCCCAAAGCCCCTTATGCTTTCTTATAATATGAATTTGTTTTTACTAATTCCCAGTTATAAGAGACAATCCCCTAGCAGATACTTCCTGAAAATCAAATATAAGCAGCATGGCTACAGTCAAAATTTAGCTAAGATCTCTGTTTCTACGCATTTTGTCTTCTCTTTCCCTCTTTCCACGATAACCTCAGTTAATTTTATTGTTCTCTGTAAGGTCTAGGGCCTAGTTCTCTGTGGCATCTTTCCTTAGAGCCTTTATTTAAAAGAAAACTGTTAAGGTGAAATTTTCTTAGCAAATAGCATATTATATGAGAGCACGTTATATGCAAATATATTCTCATGTCAAGGTAATTTGAGGCTTTTTAACTCTGACCTGATTGGATATAGTAAACTTAAAAAGAAAGTTTGATATGTGGTAACTAACCCTGGTAACTATGTTATAGTCATTAAAATGTGCCATTGTGTATATGTTTCACAATGTACCCTCTCTTTTGGAACATAAAGACACATATCTAATATACACACTGAAATATACACATATACATATGAAGCCATACTAATTTCTATGATAACTAAATGCACAAAGAAGCTGCAAAGCTCTGAGCCTCAAAATCAGACAGACCTGAGGTATAGATATCAAGTGCTAAGGTACAGATACCATTGTATGGCTGTGACATTCAAACATTCAGCAAAACACCTCGAAATCATGCTTTCCAGGTTGAGACTACATAATTCCTATTCTGCCTGTTTCTTCTCTTACCAAAAATCAGAACTTACTATTTGCCTTCTTATTACATTCAATTACAATAAGTAGTCATTTATTGAACACCTGTTGCCTGCCAATCTTTTGGCAAGTAACTGAAGATAAGATGTGTTTTGTGTGTACCAACTCCACACCAGAAATGTAAACATGATGCACTGTAAATATATACAAAGAAAAAAAAAGTAGATCAAAAGATAGGGTAAGGGAGAGGGAGGAAAGAAAAAGGAACTTTAAAAAAAGGAATTATGATGTACTATGTATATGAACCAATTCTCCACAAGAAATGCAATTATTATGTACTGCAAACATTACTAATTAAAGGAAATACAAAAAAGTAAAAAAAAAAAAAGAAAATGAGAACAGCGCTTTAAGGGGCCAACTGATACAGAGGTGAAGAAATTACAGGGTTTATATTGATATTGTAACTAAATAACTCAAAATGCTCTTGTGAGGCTTAGAGGAGAGAATAGTACACCTGGGATGTGGATCAGAACTGTAGTACTGAGTAAGTTCAGGGCAACTCTGAAGAACACTTGAAAATGTTTGCAGTTTATCTCATAAATTATAAGCAGAAAAGTGATAGAGTCAGACTTCAAGTTCAGAAATTTTACTCAAGAGAAACTGGGTGAAGGCTGGATTAAGAGAGAATACAGAAAACTAGAAAACCAGTAAGAAACTGAGGAAACACGAACAACTAATAATAGTGGCTTGCAAGATAAGAGTATGTGAGAGAAAAGAGAGGTTAAGGATGACTCCATGTTTTTCGGTCCATTGAGCGAAGGAGTGAAGAAGGGATGAAGAAGTTGGTGGTGGAATATTTGGGAAGGGTCTTCTGTCTGAGCCTGGCTGGTAGTTTGCGCGCAATGAAACAAGAAATAGGAAGCTATATCTAAATCGGAGAATAGAAGTGAAATGAAAATGTTGAATCACACACAATGTCTGTTGGCTGTCTCTATTATTTTCTCCTCGCTGAGACACAATACCACGATAGAAAGGAGGAAAGGTTTCCTTTGTCTCACAGTTTGTGGAGGTTTCAGTCTTTGCACAGGTGTCTCCAAGGCAAGATTCAGTAGATGAAGGGTATGGCAGGGGAGAAGCTGCTTCACCACTGAGGTGTGGGAGCAGGGTGTCGAGGGAGGATCCGAAGAGATAAACCCTTCCAGGCCACTCACTCAGAGACTAGACCCCCTCTCCTAACAGCAAGTCAGCTATGAACTCTCCAGTGGACTAGTTCATTGAGGATTGTCATGCCTCCGTGATACAGTCACCACCCAACAGCCCTGCCTATGACCTCATGAGGATTTGGGGGAACATCTAGATATAAACCATAACTTTGGCTTCAGCATCAGGTAAGATCTTATTTTCCTTCTGGTCCTAAAAATGATCACATGAAAAGTAATTATATTTCTTGGGACTGAATCATCTCTTTCAATGCTTGTCTTTCTGTAGGATGTCACGCCAACTTCCCCACATGCTCAGCAACTAAGGCAAACATGGGGCGCTTGGCTTTGTACCACTCCAGTTTAGGCTGTGGCACAACCAGTTGTCTCTAAATTCTTTTTCGACAATAATTACGTATCTCCATTTGCAGTCAGCCAAAGCTTACTGAATGTCTGCCTGTGATCACTCCTTCAGATAAAAGCAAGAGAACTAAATGAAGAGAAGAGAAGGAAAAGATAAAGTTTAAGTTATTGTACAATAACTCCTATAATAAGTACTCCTCTAACATCTGATTGAAGCTATAATCTCCATCTTCAAGGAGTTGAGAGCTAAGACAGGAAGAGAGAAAGGATAATTTTTGTAATTAATATTAATTTGCTAAATAAAAAAGCATGGCTTCTAAATTTATAGCTGATATCCAAAGTACAATGAACTCAAAAGTACAATCATAGATTGATGTGTATGGCTGGAATCACATGGCTTTATTAATATATACTGTCAAGCCAATTGGTCTTTACTGTAGTTGAGACTCAAGTTCAAATGCAAACAAAGGTTGACATCTGGAACAGCAATCAACAGGGCTGAAAAATCACTTGAAAGCAGTGAATTGTTTCTTACTTTCTTGAGGGAAAATATTTCATCCATAAAATGTCCAATAGATTCTGAACTGTGTAACTCAGTTGAATTTGAGAAAGTGTTCCATTCTCCCTCCTAATTATGCCACTCCTCAGTTTGAATAGAAGTAACTGTCCTTCTAAATCTCTGATTTACCCAGTAACAAGGCATGGACTTCGGACCTTTGGATTTGGGTCTCACGTTCTGATCTTCTACAGCATCCAGTACTCCCCCAAACAATCCTGGGCACCCCACTGAACTCAGCACCTGTAAGTAAATTCAGTGACAACTTACATGAAGCATGGTGTTTCCATTTCATGTCAGTAGAGGAAGCCTTCAACAGTCCCACTCACTGGTAAAAGATTTAGAACTCCTGGTTTCTGTTTTCTATTAACAGGTTCACGACTTACTCATAGCATTACTGGCCAGTAAGTCATCCATCAACATTCATGCCATTAATTCAAGAAATTACTCCACCAAGAGAAACTAAGAATTTAGGTGCTGATCAATTTTTTTTTATTGAAACTAACTCTTTACGTATTCTTAACCCACCTGCTCAGAGTTTTGTTTGATAAATGCTGGAGAAGAGTGTATAGAATCAATATGCCCATAAAGGCATGAAATACGATTTGAGGAAGGTCAGTAAGCAGAATGATTCTAAGAGGAAAATCCTTTCTTTAAAGTTGTAACAGTGTTTAGTCACATATTCTCTTGAAATAACAGATTCCACAGCTATTCCTCTAGGAAATGAGTTTATGTAAACGAGAACATTTTGCTTTGTGCTGCTGCAGTCGGGGTATACCAGATGTTCACGATCCCAAGGCTCAGTTGCATGATGTTGGTGAGGATTTCATAAACCCCAACACTGGAAAGATTCAGCAGTAACTCTGTTTTCTTTCCCCCCACTCTGAAAACATGTTTTATGAATTTCGTTGTGCTGATTTTATTTTTTAAATCTAGCTGTCTTTAGTTAAATGCCACAATTCATCTTATAATGGTATTTAAGGGGCTTTTGTGGCACTGTGCCAGATTTATATTATTAGAACCTAGGCGTTTGCAAATGAACCTCTTTCAATTAGTGTTTCAGGAAGCAATTAAACTGTCTAAAGTGTATTAATGGATACACTGGAATCGGGAAGCCGATCCTTCTAATATCCCCATTATTAATGCAACATCTGCTTTGCTGCCTTAGGAGCAACCAGGATCTCTAACCTTCAGTCCACAAAACCTAATCATTTACTCAAAAAGGTCACAGAGGTATAAGTTTGTAATCAAGCACAATAGTCTATACTTCCTGTGGATATTATATGTAGATTAAGGACATATATTTTTCTTAGAATTTTTACAGATGCAAATGAAGATGCACATGAGCACCTTTTTATTTCTTTTCATTTTATGTTATGTGTCAAAACACTAATAGCTGTGTGAATGTATTCCTGGGCCCAATATTCCTGCTAAAAGCATGAGTGCTATATGTGAGTTTTAAGGCTATCATTAGGATCTCTGATGAGGTTGTCTTTTTTCATTAGAAAAGGATGTAATTTGCTACCATGCAGTAGCTTTCATCCCATGGAGTGGTCCAGGTGCAGAGACATTTCCAACCCTCTCCTAGGAGTCCCTGCCATGGGACAGGGTTCCATGGGAGCCTGTACTATCTGAAATTTCTTCTGTTGGTTTTATGATCAAGGGGATCCCAGAGGTTGCAGGACACAGACCCAAGTCAGAGGATGGAGAGACGGGCAGGGAAGACCTTGCCTTTGATAACACTCTGCTCCATGCTGAAATTCCCTAATCACCAGTGACTGATAATTATGCCGCCTTTGCTGATTAGTTACCACTGAGGAAATCAAAATAGAAGCAGAAGATATAATCTGTGTTTTTACATAATTTAGAATCTAGTAGAGGCAAGAAGACACCAACACAAGGAAGCGTTGTGAGCTCACGTGGGAGCTCCCTGTGCAGTGGAAACACCAGGGAAGAGTTCTGGCAGTAGGAGAAGCCCATGGCAAATGGAGAACTCAGGAAAACAGAACAGAGGAACTTGCCCCAGCACCGTGAACTCCTCCTGCCTTAGTTCTCATTTAGGGCTCATCTGAGTTGAAGTACAGCTCCTTCAAATCCATGTATCAAAGTTTTAACCCTCAGCACCCCAGAAGGTGATCTTGTTTGGAAGTAGATTAATCACAGACAAAATTAGTTCAAAAAAGAGTGTCCCGGAGTGGGTAGAACCTGAATGCAATATGACTAGTGCCTTATAAAAAGGGAGGGGTGGGAATTTGGTTGCTGAGGAAAACGCACACAAAGAGACATCATGAGAAGATCACAGCAGAGATGGGGGAGGCAGCAGAAGCCAAGGGAAGCTGAGGATTTCTAGGAGCTATGGAAGCTAGGAGAGACGCCTGGGACAGGTGCTTCCTTCCTGCCCTCAGAGGGCGCATGGCCCTGCTGATGCTGTGCAACAATGGAGCTGGTGTGGAAGATGCTCCACTTACGGTATTTTGTTAATACAGGAGCCACCATAATGAACTATGAAATGTTGTACTTTCCTCCCGGGTTTTAAGCTCTTTGAAAACAAGAATGATGTTAGTTTTTGCTTACCCTCTCACTGCAAGTTTCTGTAGAAGCTTGTAGCATACTCAGCTTACCATTGATGCCCCAAAATTTTGAGTTGAATGACCACATTAGGATGAGCAAATCATGGAGGAATTTGGAAAGTGCAAGTGATGGAGAGACATTCGGCCGGCCTGAGTTAGGAGCGTGCTGCCGACACAGGGTAAGTGTGAAAGGGCTTTAAAGAAATACGCTGAGACCAGTCTCCATCTTCTCCTCTCCCTCAGGGAGGAAAGTGGATGTTGAAGACTAATCTGGTCATAGAACCACGTCATCAACTGAGTCTTTGAACAGGGAACAGATTTCAAGACATAATATATGAGCACAGCAAACACATACAGGCACACACACACCCATGCACGCACACACACATTTCCATCCTTGTTAAGAGGAGATCATTTTTGCCATTTCTGCACTTATTGATGGCTCTTGCAGGGAAAGTGTAAAGTAACGGGGAGTTCCCTTAATGAGCGCAATCTGCTTCATTATTCACCTGTTACTGTGATCTTTACATTTTGAGGTGGAAGATATATTAAAGAGAAGCCAAGAACAGTGAGGTGAGAAAGCGAGAGGAAAGATGTGTGAAGAAAAGGAAACTAATGTTTGCTAAGCTGAAATCTCATTATGCGTTTGGCCCAATGCTGGGGATTCCACCCACACACACTCACCCAGTTGAACAGAGTAAACCACAGGAGAGAAAAAGATCCGGAGAAACACAGCACCACACCAAGGAGGGAAGAGTCCGAGGCTTGAGCCGTGTCTGTTTCACCCCAAAGCCTGTGTTCCCTCCCTATTTCATCATATTGCCATTGATTCTGGAAGCAAAAGTCAGCTCTCCTCTCTGTGTTTATATGCTCTCTCCTTTATTTTTGGCTGTGGCATACCTGGCCCTTTAAATGAGCTGGTCTCATCTTCTGCATGGCAGCTGGCACATAAAAACTAGCTTCAGACAACAATGATTTGCCAAGCAATTTCCCAGGTTAGCTCTGTCTTGTATAGTATCTATTAATCTTATTACTGTTCCCTAGTCTCTCAGATGTTTGGCTCTATCTGTTTGGCTCTCAACTATTAGGACTGGTTTATTGGACATGGCTCCCCACTCTGCCCTTGGCTTCTCTAATTCTTACAGCCCCTGTAGCCATGCAACAGAGACCCCTCCCTCCTGCTCTGTTCCCTCTAGTGAATGTGCCTCCTCTAACCTTATGAATGAAGCCAATCTCACTTCTTTGAATATCTGACAGGCATTGACAGGGTTCATGTAGAAACAATAATAATGTGAGGCAGTAGACGTTACCTCGAATAGGAAAGGGAAGGATTTAGGCAACCTCATGTTTAGTACTGGCTGCTATGGTCTGAATATGGGGCTCCAAAATCCACACGTTGGAAATTTGATTCCCAGTGCAACAATGTTGAGAGGGGAAATAAGCTTTGGGAGGTTATTTGGTCTCAAGGTTTCTGCCTCATGAATGGAGTAATCCACTCCTGATTTAATGAATAAACATTATCTGGGCTGTGGTTTTGTTACAAAAACAAGGTCCCGCTGATTCTGGCTCTGTCTCATCACGTGATCCCCTCTGCCATGTTATGCGGCAGGAAGAAAGCCTGCGCCAGATGCCAGGACCATGCCCTTGGACTTCTCAGCTTCCAGAGCTATAATAAATAAATTATTTTCCTTTGTAAATTACCTAGTCTGTCGTCTTCAGCTACAGCGACAGGAAATGAACTAAAACACTGGCTAATCAAATTATATAATTTAAAAGAAGGCAGTAGTTTCTCATCTCATCCATATAAAAGCAATGGTGTTGCACAAGGTTCTATCTATCCATAGTTAGTAGCCTATAATTCTCAGTGAAAGCAGATGTACAATACATGGCACCATTGTGACAACATGGCACTACCCTGATATTGCTTGCATTTTGTTTATTGTTTTTAAAATGATACTTATGACTAACTATAGAGTATGAGTTCTCATATACTTGTTTGTTTTTTAAAAATCAACTTCAAAGCAATAGATCATATTTCTCTGATTATTACAAGGGCCCACACTTGGAATATAATTCAGTCTTTCTGGAGGCATTAAAAGAAGGTGATGTAGGAATGACTCATCTGCTAGTATAGCAACACGGTGGATACCTGCCATGTTGCCCGATTTCCTACTTTCGCTTTTGTGCAGGGTGTCTGTCCTTGGACCTCCACCTGGAATATTGTGACATTTCTATGTCTTTCTAGCAAGTGTCTCTTGTGAGTGCCTACAGGATGCAAGCACTACTGATAAACTGGAGATAAATAAGAACTCAAGGACATCAATCTAAAGATCGCAAGGATCCCTCTCTTGTGGGTTTCATAACTGATACTCAGGAGCAAATAGTATAGCATATATTTAATTAGTTAATTAATTAATTTTTGTTTTGCCATTAGTATATTTACAGAAGTTTTGCAAAAAATATTTTGTGTTCTTATTTTAAAATACAATTGATCTTGGGAAAAGGCAAAGAAGGAATAGGTCAAAGTGATTTCACTTTCTCCATTTCCTTGAAACCCATTCTCTAACACCCAGATCAGAAATTCCCACAGGAACACCTGAGGAGGATAGGGTTACAGTCATTGTCTCACAAAGCCCTGGGGGAAGTACACAGTTGCTCTCTATATATCCTAATCCCTTCTCGAGAATAGATTTGAGGAAATTAATGTGCCTGGTAATCTGATTGGCAACTTGGTTTGCATACCTTTTCCCAGTTCTCAGTTATCTTCTATTCTAGAAACAATCCTTGAAATTCTACCACTTCCATGAAATTTTCAAATCATTGGAAAAGATTTTTCTTCCTGAATTTTTTGAGACAGGGTCTCCTTGTATAGTTCAGGCTGGCCTTAACTCACTTTGTAGCCCAAGCTGGTCTCGAACTTGCAGCAATCCTCCTGCCTCAGGCTCCTGAGTGCTAAGATTACAGGTGTGCACCACCACGTCTGGCTCTAATTGGAAAAGATTGCTCTCCCCCGTCCCCCTTCCCCGGTACAGTGACCAACCATCTTACTGTGCCAGAGGGTTCCAAGATTAGCACAAAAAGTTTCATACTGGGAAATGCTTCAGCCTTATGCCCAATGGGACTTAGTAGCTTTATCACCCTACTCCCTATTCCTCCCTATACTCATATCTCTTCCAAGAAATATCCATTCTAATGTTAATTCTTATGATTTCAAATATACTTGGCCTCATGTTTGAGTGTTTCATAACAGCTGAAGAAGAGCACGGTTGACTGTGGGTGTTTTATAGATCCTAAGTCCACCTGTTATTTGGTGTTGGACTGACTATATCTGCAATATTTCATATGATTCCCTACATCAGAAACGGGTTCATTTGGAGTTGAACACATACTGAACAAGGCATGTTTCAAGCTAGTGATGAGAAAAATGGAAAATCACTAGGCTTTATTAATATTCAGCCATCCGATTTATTTGGTATAGGTCAATCAATGAATAAGTAGCTATCTCTTCAGGTTGATTTTAATAAGCAGGAGTTCAAGGTGGACATCTGAAGGGAAAGACTTGATTTCTCACATAGATTTGGTACTTCCTACTTGTTTGAGTTGAATATTTTCTTTATGCCTAAAATGGAAACAATCATATCTGTATTAAAGTCATCAAAATTAAATAAAATCTGGTAAAGGTGACAAATATGATATCTTGTAAATATAAAGGGTACTAATGAATGAGCATAAGTTTTTTCTCAGTAAAACAAAAGGCACACAGGAGTTTTATCACTGACCATAGCCCAAATTGCCTACAACAAGACTCAGTCATTGAGCTGCCTGTGGTGGCTCCTGCCCTGCAATCCCAGCTGCTGAGGAAGCTGAGACTGGAAAAGGGAAACTTTGAGGACAATCTGGACAACTAAGGGAAACTCTGTCTCAGGATAAACTTACAAAAAGCGCTAGGGAGACGGCTCAGCAGTAGAGCACTGGTCTAGCATGTGCAAGGCCTGGGGTTCCATTCCCAGCACCGCACAGATGCAAGATGAGAGTGAAACGCAGGACGGTGGGCTACGGCGAGTGGTCAGAAGCACATTATGTATCAAGAACAGAGAGATGGGAGGCTGGCTGGCAACAATTCTAATGACACTCGAAAAGCTTTGTGTAAATACAGTCCCCAGCAGTTTGACGCCTTGATTCTCAGAAGGCACTACAGGTTCAATCACCGGGAGTGCTTGGATCATAGGTGTGATTGTAAACATGCATGGCTTTGTCCCAGACTATGACAGGATTCAATATCTTTATTGCCAATCCAATATCCTTATTGATGGCTGAGATGAAGGAAATCGACAATGTGTTCATCAAGTTGCAGACTGTACTAAGTTAGGCAAGTTTACTAATCCCCCAGCCAATCAAGAATAAAATTTTAACTGACCTTGGCAAAATAAAGTGACACTTTGGTGAGCCACTTTGGGGCAAGGGCAAATAAACAAGGATTCCGAGCTATTCACAGGCTAAATACAAATATCTGAGATGCAGAAATCAAATTTCCTCATCTTCTTTCTTTTGCCCAGGACTTCGCTGGAGTTCCAGATGACACTTTAGACACTGGACTTTTAAAAGGATATTATGAGAAAACAACAAAAGTCTAAAAACGTACAACATGCATGTAATAAAAAGGGAAATGGCATCACATGCTGGTATGATGAAGATGTTTAATACTTTGTTTAACTAATAGAGAAGGAAGGAACAGCAGAAGTGAAGGATGGAATTAAGGGAGAGAACGAATGAGACCACTGGGGATAAAATTCTCATGACCTTTAAGGGAAGAACCATCACTCGGCTGGACAGGGCAGACAGCCATCAAATGAAAAGATTGCAGCCATGGTTTCCTCGTGCCTCTCAGCTTTGAAATTCTACTTGACTTCATCCCCAGCAGTTCCTGCCATTCAAATGAAAGAAAGGTCAGATGCTGGGCACGTGCCCATGGTTATGGAGGAGAACTGAGATCAGTGTTCTTTTTCCAGTGTCTCCCCAGAGACACCACAATCCTTTTTGCACACCTGGAACTTTCTAAGATTCCACACTGTGGCCCCATTTTTGTCTAGGTTCTAAAGCTAATCCCATGTTTATTTTCGTGGGAAGAGCAATACAAGTAAGTGTTCAAGTGCCTCATCTCAGATCTGAATCAGAATGGAAGCAAGACTGCAGGTGGGTGGCAATGCTCTATGCCTGGCAGAGGGTCCCAAACTTGGGTGCATATAATGTTTGTTTGCAAGCTTGAAATTGAGCCCAAGACAAGTCAGACCTAGGGTGGATTAAGTCCGAACTTGAAGGAGTGGGTGCCAGTCATTAGGCTTCCCTGAGAGCTCCAGATGGCTCCCATGGACAGCCAACATGGAGAATCTCTCTTTTGTAGGTGTTTGGCTGTTTTTCTTTCTCTCCGAACACTCACCAGAATTCACCCCAAAAATAGCTTGTGGTGGGCCCTGATACATTCTCTTTCCTTCATCAAGGAACTGGGGCAGACACTTTCAGTGGATGGAGCTTCTCACATTTCATTGTACGTACAAATCACCTGAGGATCTTGGCTGACTGCAGGTTCTAAATTGATGAAGCTAAGGTAGGACTGAGATTCTGCATTTTGGGAAAGCCTCCCATGTGGTACCGGTGCCACTAGTGCTGCTACGTTAACTAATCAACATAGACTCCCACCAAATTTAACAACCCACCTCTCTAGTCACACCGTTGGTCCTAAATTAATGGAGCCTGACAGCTTCTTCTCCTTGTTCTCCAAGCACAATGATGTCATTTTCAACTGTATGCAAGTATGATCAGGTGTCTCAGCCTAGCCTGGGCCTACCTAGGAAAGTATCTCTTAAGCTGCAATGTTTGTGTTCATTACTAAGGCATAGATTTATCATGCAGATTCTTTTCAGGCAAACTGAGTGGGCCACTTTAAACAAGTTCTCAGGCATTGTGTATGCTGCTGGCTCAAGACTCAATTTTTGAGTAAAAGGGGATCCACAGAGATGAAGTTTTACTAACTTTAAATATTGTGACAGCTGAACTTTGGAGCCTCTAATTTAAGAACTTTCTCTTTTCACCTCATCTGGAGTCTAAAGAGAGAGCCTCTGATCTGTCAACTGCAATATATGTATCTATAATCTATTTTCCAAGTTCTGCTTTTCCTGGCTGCGCCCACCCTCTTGGAAAGATAATATCTGGTTCCTTAATGAGATAGCATAGAACGTTTTGGAATATTGTAATAACTTAGCCCAAATTTCAAAGAGGTATCAGTGGTGTGACTTACTCAAAAATCACATAATTACACACAATAAATAGAAGTTAGTGCTATTGGTCATGTAGTTGTCAACATGAGTTGGAAGCTTTATTGCCAGGTTAAAATATCGGCAGAGAGGATGCATATAGTGACAAATAGTGACGATGTGTTACTTAGGATCTTGGCATCCCTCAGTTTTCCTCCTTAGTCATCAGAAAGCTTCTTGATAACACCTATAAAGCCAATAAGGGGCCAAGAGCCATGATACTATAAACAACTCAAAGCATATATAATTTATGAGAGTTCAGAATTCAAGGGCTGCTCAGCACGGACTCAAGCAGAAGAAGGTATTGTCTGGAGTGCAGCTAACACTCGCTTGCCCTGGTGGCTTTTTTTTTCTCACACCAAAGAGAAATACATGATCTGCAGCACCTCAACTCCAGAAGAGAATCATGAACAACACAATTTAAGAAGCTTTTGCAACACATAATGAGTTTTCAGTAGCTGAGACTTGTGGCCATGACCCTACACTAAAGCAGAAAGTATCAAAGTTGGGTCAATTGTATAGATTTCTGACTTTTTAGCATTGTCTTAATGATCACAAAGAGGGCTGTTCTATTTGGATAGCTCTTTGTTCCATTCCAGTTGATGGTTCATGTTGACCTCAAAACAATTTATTTAGTAGAAACAGCTCTAGAAGTACTGCTAATGAGTGCAGGGATGATGTTCCCACCGACTGTCTACTTCCAAAAGAGATGGAGGGGGTGTGGAAAGAAGCCACGGCCTCTCATCTTTCTCAGGAAAACAACTCATTGATTTTGGCATAAGTCAAATCAACATAATCGTGCTTCAAAATGTTCTCGAAAATGCTTTGTAACCACACAGCAAAGAGAACAAATGCCCTTTTGTTCCAATTTTGGAACACAAGCTGTGTGCTTAGGCTGTGCTGCGTGCTGTGTGGCAGAGCCACAGGAGGCATCAGCTGGGCCTCCTGTTATTGGGAAGGCGGAAGCTGGTGGGTGGTAGGTGCCTGCATTGAACATGGAGCACTGGACGAGGTCAGAGAGAAGCCCCTGCTGCCCTTCTGGCTGAGTGCAGCCAGGAAGCCCAAGGGAATTCTCCAGTTTATCTCATCACCTCAAATCCGCTATTCCCGAATCTTACAGTGGGATGTCACGTGCAGAGGACCGGGAAAACAAAGGGCCACCAGTGCTTTGTCTCCCACATGTTTAATTATAAAGCTCTCATTTTTGTTCTGGGATCAGGGAAAACGATGCATCATTTACAAGAGGAGCTATTGCCAAAGGTCAGTCCTGAGAAGCGACCGATGCATTCCCACGAGGGGAAGACTCTCCCAGCCTGGCAGTCGGTAAACACACTTGTCTGACTCCCCATGGGGGAAGCGAGCTGCGTTAGGGAGCCAGCAAAGTGGCACCAGCCCAGTGCCAGGCTCCCTGAAGACGGGGGGAAGGCTGATGGCACTGCAGCACAGCAGCTGTGGAGCAGGAGACAAGGCACCCAGCAGGGAGCCCACCACTCCCTGTCACAGTGTGGGTTCCCCATGCAGGCTGACATCTCAAGCCCTGCATCCCTACACACACACTGCACACACCCAGGCAGGAGGGGACAGACTCACAGAGTAGACAGAACCACCAGGAAGCCTCAAGTCATCTGCAAGACCCAAGACACAGCTGCGCACTGAGGGTCTAGTTACAGGAACCTCCCCCACCCCAGACACACACACACTCTGGTTCCAACGACTGCTCTTATCTGCAAATGTTTTGACAAATGAGGACCAGGAAAGAGTACAACACGGAGAAAGCACCTTGTGCCACTGTCTTCTCTGGTCCATGTCCCTCATACTTGAAATTCCAAAGCAGCCGTTCCAGGCTATGCAGGGAGAGGAATGACTAATCTACTTGGTTGTGCCTCTCCTGTATTTTTAATCCTTTAATGATGACTCCAGTTTTCCGGGAATTCAAAAGTTTCTGGCTCTCAGCCTTGCAATTCCCAGCACAGCTCAACCCTGCAGAAGTTAAAAAGGTGACAAGCAAACCCATAGACTGCTATAAATCTATACTGAGATTCTATATTCAGAACAAAGAGGAGGGTAGAGGGAAAAAAGAGTATTTCAAAGCCTGATCCAGAGTTCCACGCTCTGAAATTCAACGTGACAGTTGAGTTAATGAAATAATTTGTCCTGACAATCCCTCGTCGGCTCCCACACACATCATATCCAGCATGAGGTAAATAATTTAACATTGGGTACATACTACATACATGGTAATTAAATCCGAATAAAGCTTTTTTCTCCATCAGTAGGATCTTTATGTGCAAACAACAAAAATGAACCTAAAAGAAGTTTGTTGGAAGAGCACTGGGTGGTTCGCAACTGTGGTATGACAACCAAGAGCCGGCCTCAGAAAGTGAACAGATGCTGAGCCAGGGACAGGCTCATGGCCCAGAAATACTCTGGATGGAGCACTATTGATGTCATTGTTCATTCGAGGCTGCGCTTACCAACCCAATGGCTAAGAGCTATTCTCAAAAGTGTTTAGTCACAATTGCCAGTGTTCCAGTATAAGGTTTAGGGTATGACCATGACAACAGCTAATTAAATTATATCTCCATGAGCTACTATCAGGCTCAGGAGAGGATTATTTTCCCAGACATTTTGTCCTTCACAGTCAAAAGTAAAGCCTAGCCAGGCTTGGTGACATATGCCTGTAATCCCAGAGCTCAGGAGGCTGAGGCAGTAGGATTACTCCAAGGTCAAGGCCAGCCTGGACTACAAAGTGAGTTCAAGGCCAGCCTGAATGGCAGAGCAAGACCTTATCTCAAAAAGACAAAAAAAGGAAAAAACAATTACAGTTTCTCACTGAAATTCATATGACAATAAGTTCTACTAGAGAAAAGATACTTAGATTTTAAACAAGCAAGAAGAAAAGAGAAAGATAAAAGTCTACTAGGAGCTATATTGCATGGGACCTGGGGGTGGAAACCTGTCAGGCTTGGATGCACGTAACTAACACAACACTTCAAGGTGCTCTTTGTGAGATGCTAGAGGCAGGTCTTGACACCTAAAGAAGGAAAATAATACTATGGCTGAAGGCTTAGGAAAATTATATTAAAATAACTTAACCGAACTTTGAATGATAGATAGAGTATCGTTCAAAATGTCTAGAAAGAAACTCCACGGAAGGAAGAAAACCCTGTAACGTCACGAGACCTCTCCGAGTTACAGAATGAAACGCTGTTGGGTGGGGGAAAGGACGAATGAACAGACGGCTTACACAGAGCGGGAGGGCCTCTCCTGCTCACTCCTCAATGAATCAAGGGTCTCTCCAAAGCAGAACAAATTGACACGGCACTCAGAGAAAGTAATATTCATCACCTTATTTTTAAGTACCCTCTGGGGCAAAGATGGAACAGGAAAAGTTACACCTCATCAGGTTCATCTTAACTTCATTGCTACCATGAGCAGGGATTAACCTAGGGTTAATGTCTGAGCCCCTTTGCTTTTGCAGTATCCTGGGCACTTACTGTGGCACCAGGGAAGGTGCAGATCACAAACACAGATGCAAATAAATGGAAAGATGTTGACTCGTGGGTGAGTTTGGATTCCAGGACTCTGGACAGGTGGAAAAGCTGTGTACAGTCTATTAAACTCGACTCCACCCCCGTGAAAGGAAGACCTAAAATAGGACTTTTCTGTGAGGAAAAGGTGTCACAATACTTAGCATGACCACCGATGTTGCAACATCATTGATCATATTGTGTTCTATAATTGTGGTTGGAATTGTACTTATGAGAAAAGAAATAAAAATCTAAGTTCAAGACTACAAGTCTTTCTTCAACAGAAATATAGTAATTACGTCTTTGCCTAAGAGAAGCTGAACTAGAAGGATCTAGACTGCAAGGGCCACCTGAGAAAGGACTCAGGGGAATGTGGAAATTATTTTCAAATATCTGATGGACTGTAGGATAAAACTGGCAAAAATTAAAGCAATCCAGCTATGAATTCAGCTACAAAAAAGAAGAGTAGAATTAATGGAATTGTGCACTGCACTCAGAAGTTGATGACTACTGTTGTTACGGTGACGAGTGCTGAAGTCCTTCAGCTTGCTAAGAGGATGTGACCAGCTAGAACAACCAGTTAAAATTTTATTCTTGATTCATCTGAATCTCCTTAATATAAGGGTATAAATACCCTTATGTCAGCATAAGGGTATTTATATAAACAATTTTGAAAAAAAAAAAAAACAGGTGTTATTGACTCTGTGAAGAAATGACACCTGCATAAATATTAGATTAAAAGACAGCGAGATTGTGGGTCTCTTTCTGACTCTAAGCAACTGTTGCCAGTCTTTACAAGGCTTCAAAGGCCCTGTGCTACCAGAGTCATCCGACTACTCCTGAAACGGCTGGATAAAGCCAATTTGATAATCTGAAAATAAAATATCCATTGAATAAACAATTCTTTTTGAAGATCAGATAAAAATAAATCAAGTTCCTGGGTTCCCTCCCCCAGTACTTGAGTGACACTTACTGTCCACGCCCCTCTCCTCTCTGATCCCCTTTTCTGCCCTGCTCCACCCACAGGGCCTCTGGGGCCTCACATGCCTGAGGCTCAGTGTGGCTCCCAGCTTCTTCCTTGGGGGCTCCCTTTGTCCAGAAGACTCCCCCAGAGAAAAATCCCTTTTCTCTTTCACAATATAGTCAAATTGTACCATTTGAGAATGAGTTTCTCCTGTTTAGTATCACCCCCACAGCATTCCGCCATCACACACACACACACGCACACGCACACTTCACTTACATACACGCAGAGAGCCAAGCTTCTCTGCCCTATTTTTTCATTTACAGAGCACTCATCACCCTCCTAAAATTCCTCCTCATTGTGAGCTCCAGGGTGTGAGGATTCAGTATCCGCAAGGTAACCATGAAGTACACTGATGGTAATTTCCATGTCTAAAATAGTATAGTACGAATTAGAAAGTAAGCTCATCACGGTGGTAAACACCTGTCATCCAGGGCAGAGAAAGGGGAGTCAGGAGGATCCCAAGTCCAGGTGGGGCCTGTGCAACTTAGTGAGACCACAGCAAAATAAAAATGTTTAATAAAGAGCCGGGGAGACACCTCACTTCAAAGGTCCTAAATTCTTTCTCAGTAACTCCCCAAGAAAGAAATTAATTAGAATCTTAAAAAAGGAAACTATTAAACACAGGAGAAAAAGCCAGCAGAATATTTAGAGGAAAATTTATATCCTTACATAACTTAAAGGAAAGGCTGAAAATTATTGGTCCAAAAGCCTATCTTAAAAAACTAAGTTCAGCATCATGAAATAATATCAAATAATATGAGAAAAAATAAGAATAAAATTAATAAAGTATAACATGGATATAAAAAGTTTCAGTAACTTCAAGATCAGTTCTTTGAAAATGCTGTGAATACAAGGAAAGAAGCCAAAGAAAAAGACACTGAACAATGATGAAGAACATAGAATTCCACATAAAAGAGACAAAACAAATCATAAGGGAGTACTAGCTAAAATTTTATTCCAGAATAATGTGGTGAGACAGACTATTTTTTCTTAAAAAGTATGAAACACTAGGAAAAACAGTAAGCTTTTCATCCAGTCTTTGGATAAAATTTACATACAATAAAAATTCACCATTGTATATATACATGTTGGTGAATTTTGACTTCTATATAAACTCACATGATCACCTCCACCATCAAGATACAGAAAATTTCCATAACCCATAACATGATTTCACCCCTCTGTAGTCACCCCACATCCCCAAATGCCAACTCCAGGAAACCAGTGATCCAATTTCTGTCCCTACAGTCTTGGCTTTTCTAAAATTTCCTATAAATAGGATCATATAGTATGTTGAATCTTGTGTTTCATTTCCTCCAGTCACCATAAAATGTTTGGAAATCACTCATCATGTTGCATGTAGCAAGCGATTGTTGAGTAATATCGCATTGTGTGAATGAACAATTTATTTATCAATTCAACAGTTAAGGGATAATTGAGTTGTTTCCAGGTTGCACCTATGATGAATAAAACTGCTACCAACATTTTAGTATATGGAAGTAATCATGGAGACAAAAGCTCTTGTTGTCTGTGGTAAATGTATGTTTAACTATTTAAAAACTTAACCAACTGACTTCCAGAAGAGCCACATCATTTAGCAGTGTGTGAGAGTTCTACTTGGTCCGTATTCCTCTTTTTTCCTGATACAGTCTGTCTTTTAATAAATGTGTAGTGATAGCTCACTGTGGTTTAAACTCACACTCTTCTGTTAATTAGTGGTATTGAACATCTTTTTATGAATTTATTGGCTGTTAATATTTCTTCTTTGATAAAGTATCAATTTAAATATTTTACTTCTGGAATTTTTTATTATTGAGTTAATTATATGCTCTAGAATATAAGCCTTTTATCACAATGATTTGCAAATAATTTCTCTTAGCCTATGACTGTCTTTTCATTCTTATGTTGTGTCTTTTAAAGTTAAATTTTTAAAAGGGTCATTTTAAGAAATGTTTCTTTTATGATTCATGTCCTGCTTAAGATGTCATTGCCAACTGATTGTCACACAGATTTTCCCCTATATTTTATTTCAGAAGTTCTATAGTTTATTATGTGTGTGTCTATTATCTAGTCAGAGCTAGTGTTGGTGTAAGATGAGTCAAGTTTCATTTTTCCCCATGCAGATATTCAGTTATTCCATCACTAATCATTAAAAAGTGTTTAATCACACATCCATTGACAACTCGGCTGTATTAGTAGCATGGTATGCTAGAAACCATCAGTGGAAAGCTTAACAATAAAGAGGAATGAGCTATTAATACATGTGACATGGATGGAATTCAAAACTGCTATGCTAATTGAAAGAAACCAAACTGCAAAGATTATGCATTGTATGACTGCACTTATGCAAACATTTAGAAAATTCAATGTTTAATCCAAGGTGACAGAAATAAAGTCCGGGAATGGAGGGAGGCAAAGATGCATGAGAAAACATTTTGGGGAGTGACAAAAATGTTCTGTGTCTTGATCGTGATGGTGGTTTCGTGGCACCTCTGTCAAAATTCATCAAATTATAGACTTTAACTGGATGCAGTTCATTGAACACAAATTATTCTTCAATAAAGTTTCTTTAAACAAAACAACTAGGAATCGGGTAAGATTTGTAAACACCAACTTTTCTCTGAACTGTATGCCTCAGGAGATTATTTTATCAGTGCCCAAATGGACTATGAATGAGACCCGTAGAATGTAAAACTGAGTCTAGGTAAAATGTTTCTACCTCAGATTTTAAGAAGAAAATATAAACAAACAGGAAAAGTAAAACTCTGAAGAATATTTAGTGTTAGATGCAGAAGACAATTTTACAAAATTGCTTAGTATTCACTGGGAAATTGAATGATAGATTGCCTGTGAGAAATAGAAGCCTGACTGGGTGTAGCTCAGTGACAGAGTGCTTGCTTAGCATGCATGAGGACATAGGTTCAGTACCTGTCAGCACCCCACCAAAAAATAAAAAGCAAAAAACCCAAAAAATAAAAAAATTTAAAAAAAGGAAAGGAAAGGGAAAAAACAGAAGAGGAATAGAAAAAAAAATAAAAACAATATAAGTCAAAATTTAAAGACAAAATATAAGGATATATGGGTGAGGATAGAAATAATTATGCATAAAATAAAATTGAGAAGTAGAATTAAAATTCTCAGTGAGGACGATAAAGAGCAGATTTAATTCTGAAAACAAAATTGCACATGTACAATGACCTTGAGAAGCTCTTTGAGAATGAGGAGAGAAAATGGTAAATATGAAATCTAATCTAAGAAAATATAGGTTTAATATTTTAAAACATATTTAGTAATGAGCTTATATTCAAGATTTTTTGAAGCATTGTGTTGAAGCACAGACATGCTAGACATAGATGAACGGTGCTTTGTGTAGCCTTCCTAAAGTCAAAGAACAAAAGGACAGGAATCTGCCAATCTTCTACCTCTCTATTATGTCTAACAACTTAAAACTTTGAAGAAGAAATATTGCAGAATAATCATTACATACACAAATAGGTTGTCTCTTGTCTTGAAGCAATAGGGAGAGAGTTAAATCTTCAAGAGATTTGAACATATATCACTGATATGTAGCAGCAAGCAGAAACAATGAAACAACACCCAGAATTAGGAGGAAGATTGATTTATATCCACGGGTACAAATCAGGCTCATTCCCAAAATACAGGGCCCTGAACTCTGGTGGTCTAGGGTTTATACAGGATGAGCAAGCAGGAGGTACAGAGGCAGAATGGTTGTCAGCTGGGGACTGGTTTATACACTGTGCTTCACAGTGACCAGCTGTTTCTGAGAGGGAGGAGCAACCAGAACTGGAACAGGAACTGTTACCTGGGCAACTAAGGAACTAAAGTATACTGGCTGGAGGGGCTATTTTCTGTTACAAATATGCCTATCTCCTTTAGAATTATTATATAAAGGTATACAAAGGTACTCAGAGGGGGGATCAAAATTAACTTACTTTGATTAAAAATTTTAAAATAAAGCAGAGGACCTTTTCATGGTTCAATTGGTTCATGATTCAGAATCAGTTTATGTACTGGCTGAAATGTAAATTACATATCATGTGTACAAAACTGGGCCTTTGCTTCGGGTAGCTTCTCCTCAGAGACTTCCATGGTGTTCCCAGCACCAGGGCAACCTTTTGAGAATCCCCATCCCACTGTTGTGCTAAGACAAAACAGCGACTCCGCCGTCATCAAGACCATAGACAATTTTGACAGTATTTATGAGCCTTTAGTTTACCAGCGAGAGAATTACCAAACATAATCTTTCCTTGCCACAAAAGCAGAGTTTCACAGGGCATATTTAAGGATAGTTTTAATATCAAGAGAATTGAGTAACTGATTTTTATAATTTAAGTGCTAACTAATGGGTAAAATAAATTTTCTTTATATCAGAGAGAGCAATAAAAATTAGCCAGTAGTTGATATTATCCAAATCTTTCCTTCATTTACTTTCTCCTATGAAATGTGACTGATTCACTATGCTTTAAAATTACCATGGTGTGTAAAATAAGAATTATGTTAAAATCCAAAGGAAAAAAAGAGAATAGACCAATTTTTTCCCAATGTATCTCTTTTTTTGTATCATTAAATGATAGAACTTCTTATTTGGTTGTTCTTTGTATTTGCTCTAAATCCCAAAGTTTTACATTATATGTCTTTTGATATGAAAAAAGGTTTTGATGTCAAAAAGAGATTAAAATGATATGAATAAAAAATAAAACTCTGAAATAAACTGACTAAAATGTTGACAGTGATTATCTAGTTCTATAGTGATTAAGAACAGGCATTTTCTTTCCTCTAGTGTTTCATATTCCTTACATTTCTGTGAGTATCATGTTTTAAAATATTTTGTATACTTTCATAAAATCTAGCTTACTAATTTAGTATTCATTTCTTAACCCAAACGTAATTCTATGTATGACCCAGGATCCCAGCAAGAAATAGAGGGCACCCTCAGAAACATTCAGCAGAAAGAGCCTATTGAAGGGATTATTTAAGGAGGATTTGGTAGCATTAAAGGAATTAACAAGGAGTAGTGAGACTTCCAGAAATAGGCAACAGAGGAAAACTATTAACTCTCATGATCCAGAAGGAGCAAGGGGAGGAAATGGTGTTTTCAGAGCCCAGGCAGAGCTGCAGCTGTGCGGTAATGACAGTTCTCCATGCACTGCATCTGGAGGAACCATCCTTGCCAAACGTGGTCAGGAGCAGACGGGCAGATGAGGGGAGCAGTACTCTTTCTCTTTGCATCGCCTCTGACTGCCTCTGTCTCCCATTGCTTAAACCCAAGCAGAGCAGAGGACAGGAGAGCCGAGGGGACGCAGACCAGCCATCAGGCTTCTGAAGTGCAGCGGAGGCCACAAAATGTGAAGACTGGCTCTAGGGCCCACAGGTGAGGAGAGGGGGAAAGGTGTTGGCACATTCCTTTGTGTGTACTCACCCTGCTGGGACCATCCTTGCACTTTTTACCTTAATCTCACCTCAGTGAGACAGCAACCTAAATCACTTATAGCCTCTAGTATTCTATTCAGGTGCCCCTTGTACATACCTATTCTCCATGATTTGAGGATTAAGCTATCATAGGACAATTCAGATCTAAGATAATGACATGGACCAGAATGGCAACAGTGGTATGGCAGAAGTGACCCAACTCTGGGTATACTTCAAAAGTAGAGTTAAATAGGTTTCACCAACGTTGAGATGAGGACTATAAAAGAAAGAAGTCAAGGATGCCAGCAAATCCTTTGGTCCATGCAACAAGAGGGATAGTCTTGCCACTTAATGAGAAGAGGAAAATTTCACCAGGAGCCAGATTTGGGGAACAAGTCTGGACTGGTAGTACAAATTGGAAAGTCACACTTTGTACACAATGTATAAAACCATGTCACTGGGTGAGACCATGGAGACATGAGTGAAAATAAATGTTGAAAAGTTCTAAGTGACAAGTGACGGGATACTCTGGCATTGAGAAGTCACGGAGAAAGAAAGAACCAGTGACGAAGACTGAAGAAGAGCAGTCTATGAAGTTGGAGGGAAACAAGGAGTGAGTATCTTATCTGAAAGCCAAATTGAGATAGTACATCCAGCAGAGAAAGATCAAAGATTGTATCAGGGGCTGTTCCATTAGACAAACAGGGTGGGGAAGAAGAGAGAATTATCTGGTTTATCAGAAGTTCTCCGTGGCGATCTTGTCTAGAGTATTTTTACTGGAGTGGTAGAAGTGAAAGGCTAATTTGCATGGATTCCAGAGCAAACAGGAAGTGAAAATTTGGACATAGTGTTCACCACCGGCAATTCTTTTGAAGAGATTTGCTTTGAAAGCAGCAAAAGTAGACATTTGCTGAAGTGGAAAATGAGGTCAAGATATATATGTTTATGTTTTAAAGGTAGGAAAAGTAATGGGATGTTTGTACACTGATTGAAAACATGCCATTCTCTAGAGCAAAGTATTCCTCGGGGTATCAGAATATCTGACAGTTTTTTCTGGAAAAAAACTAATACATCTATATCTATTCATAAATTCCCTTAAGGTTTTGAGAGCTGGTCTCCAAGGAGCTGGTTTTAATCACTGCCATCTCCAAATTAGACAACTTCAGAGAGGAGGGAGATAAATAACACTTCTGGTGTCTTACGTTATCAATTGATGTTGGCCGGTACGACAGTTCCTAGTAATTGAAGAACCCGTGATTGACTTCACTCTGCCTCCTCCAAACTCGGTCTCTGAAGGTCCTAGAGTGCAGAAGGCTGTGCAGAGAAAGACGGGAGGGAAAATCACACATGGCTTCCAGACTATTCCTACTTAAATATCAAGTTGACTGCATTTTGATGCTTTTGACTCAATCACTTTTCTGCTTCCTACTTCATTCTCTGATTTCTTCCTCCGTCAGTAAAACAAAAGAGAAAATGCAGGAGGTCATGAGAAACATTGATTTTTTTTCGTTTATTTTCTGATTTTTCTTTTACTTTTGTCTCAGGGTTCAGAAAGAAAAACGTATTCCATTCATTGACTGAGCGTCCCATCTCCTTTTTTTTCGAGTAGGCTCTTCTTTCCTGTCCCTCTTCTCTAAATAGATTCTTTCCACATCTACAGAGCTAAATTTCCTGGCAAAACACAAACTGAATCAGGGGTGAAATTGCCAGGAAGACATGGAGCTCCGTTTGGAGAATGATTAAACTCAGGTGTAATAATCCGAGAACCGTGTAAGCCGCAGGCACCCTGCTGATACTGGGGAAATGACGAGTTGATGAGTACAGACCCAGGGTTAACAAAGAGGAAAAATGAGAAAAATGATTAACAATAAAAGAGCATTGAGCAGTACCACTTTCTGCTGGGTCCTGGTAGCCCAGTAGATCAGGAATCCTCCTGGATTCTACTCTGCCCTGTGCATTCAGTCTGTCACCAACTGCTGTGGTCAGCACTCTGCGACTTTTCCTGAAAGACTCAGGTATTTCTGCAGCCTCAGGTAAGCTCAAGTCTTCCTGCTTTGTAACACGATGTCCATCTTTGTCTTGCGGCTGTCCACTCTCAAATGGTTCCTACCAAACAGGTTTCCACCCAGGACCAAGAGTTTGTCATCTTTTCCCCTTCCAACTATTTCTAAAATCAATGTTAGAATCTTGGTTTTGAGCTGTCGCAGTTTGTATCACTCCTCGTTCCCCTTTCAGACTCTGGACAGTCCATGCCCTGTGTCTCTGTGATGTCACCTCATGCCCACTGCTGGGCCCAACCTCAGAGCTGTTTGGCTTTATTCAGGCTACCTACATACCCTTCTGACCCCAGCTATGGGACAATATTTTAATAAATTCATAAGTGCAATACACACTGAGTAGACAGCAAGCCCTTCAGAAGGAAATAATCCATATGGTTTATCATTACAGAAAATTAAAGGGTGAAACATATTAAACATGCCTTCCCCAGGCAGGAGTCTATCTTCATAAACCTTGGCTCGTCAGCATACCAAGATAAGCAATATGATCTTTAGGAAAGAAGCTGTTGTCCTTTCCACACAGTGACAAAATAGCCATTGTCCATCCAAATACGCACAACGCAAATCTCTGGGTGAGCAAGAGCTGCTGAGCTTTGTAAGGGCTGTTTTACAGCATGCACTCTTCCGTCTGCATCTACCGAAACTGTGTGGTGTGGCATAGGAGGCCTTTCCCAGTCTAGTTCCTGAATCTCTTCCCCCTTCTCCATTGCAGTGCCTCTTCAGGTTCCCTATACCCAAGACAGCTCCCCAGGTTCCATCGTGCTTCTAAACTTGTCGCAAGCCATCTGAGCCTGTTTTTCCCTTAGATATCATTGACACTTGACAAACACCTATGCGATGTTCAAGACTCAACACAAATGCCTTCTCCACTGCATTCCATCTCTGAAGATCAAGGCATGCATGGCAATTTTGTGCACAGAATGATATTTCAAAATGCTTTTGACATTTTCTTTCTAGAATCCCTATCTACAATGGTGTCTTTGGAATTCATTTAATAGTAATCTCAAGCCAAAGCCTCAAACTAAGCCTAGAGGAACAAACCCAAGGGTGTTTTGTGTAGATGTAGGGACTCCTCCAGCCCATCATTGTGCATAGTGAGCTGGGTACGGGAGCAAAACTCCAGATACTGTCCTGAGCTCTGCTACCACTATGCAAGTAGAATTCAAACTGCGCATAGTTTTATTTCTAATACGTTAAATCATGCTTGAAATGCACTCTTATTGGCCCCCACTAGCTTAAGAACATCCAAGAAAAACTCTCCCTAATATGAACTTCTATTTCCCAGTGCATAGAGTTTGCAAATTTAAATCTTAAAAAACCTCATATCAGATTCCACTGTCATTAATCAGAATAGAAATCTAAACATTTACAAAACATAATAAAATGCAATAATTTTTAAGGAGATGTAAAACTGGCCATGACATTTCTAGTAATTATCTTTCCTCCCTTAAATATAAGAAAGATCAAACAATGAAAGCATCAAAATGCACCATCTTTTTTGCATTTAATGTCTGCAAAATCACTGTGAAGTAAGCAAATAAATTATTATTACAACTATTTCATAAATGATGAAAGTGAAGTCACAGGGAGGCAAAACAAAACAGACAGAAACCCGGGGTCAATTGTGGCAAAGCTAGAAAGAAGCAAAGTCTTGAGACTTTCTATCCTATGCTCTTTGGATTTCTTCTCTAGAGAAGAAAGGCAAGCCCAGTTACAGCTGAAGTGTTTATAACTCGAGTTGATATGTAAAGGCTCCATCTCAAGGAACTTGAATGAGGAGACAATTACTCTTATCAATGACGAGGAGAAATTTACTCTATCAATGGTAGGGAGATGTTTACTCAGGGAACCTTGATAAGAATAATATTATGGTGAGCTTTGCTTCTAAAAAAAAATCATGTAGTATGTGAAAAAGAATATCACAAAGTTATAGTCCTCAATATAAAAAAGCTAATATATTCCAAAGATTGTATCCTTATTTCAACCTTCATGACAACCTGCGAGGTAAGTAGTAACGTTCATATTTACAGATGAGGAATCGAGGCTGAGAGAAGTTACTAAATCTTCTAGGTTGACATGGAAAACTCACCAGTGGTGTCTCCCTCATTCTCGGCAGTATGCCTGGAACAGTGATTGCTCATCATAAATGTTTTTGAGTGAATGAATGAATGAATGAATAGCTGAATAAATGAATGAAGGAAGTGATAAAGCTGTGGTTTTATTCAGCTGTGTCCTCCTCTTTATATTGCTATTTCTATCAAGAAATTATGCCCTCCACAAGCATCTGAAATAAAAATTAAGTTACAATACATTTTTAGAGCATGATCCACTCTGTAAAGTGAGAAAAACTTAGACTATAAAATACACTCCCCAGTGACAGCACTTAGACTACCCTGGTCTGAGTTCCTATCCAGACTTCTAACAATCACTTGTCTTGTCTGGACCCCATTAGGGTATCCCTCTAGGTACTCTGCCCTTGGGCTCTGACTTCACCCTGACTCTCTCTAGGATCTTTTCCTGACTCCCCAAGTCTTTACTTCAAATATTTCAACAATCGACCTTGTGAATGCTCTGCCAGTCGCCTCTGGGTAAGAACCATAAGCAGTTTCCAGAGGACTGGTATCTTCAACAAGAACAAGTGATCAATGTCAGACGAATGCAGCTCATTCTGTCATAGGAAGAACAAAAATGTGTTCATCTGTGATGAATGGAACTAATGAAAGACACTTGCCAAAGCCATGAATTCCCAAAGAGAAATCAGAACAGGTAAACAGGATCCCTTTTAAAGGCAGGGGCTTGTATTTCATATCTCTCAGCCCCATACAATAGTCAGATTCTCAGCAAACAGCCAAAGACAAGTTCACAAACCAGCAGGCAGTAGCCGGGAAAGACAGGCACCGCAAGGAACAGTCCACCCTTCCGCTCACCTGCCTGGTAGGTGACCCTAATTTCTCCCTATTTTGATTAAAATCTCTTTAAATCTATTAAAACACAAAGATTCCAGGGATATTTTCACTGCACCTTCTGCTCCCGCATGTTGCCAGAGGACAAAGAACCCACCACACTCCCATCAGAGCGAAATTCTACAGAAGACCTGGAGCCACATGGAGACACAGAGCAAGGGGAAGAGGGAGAGAAGAGAGATATGCTTGTGAGACACCAGCCTAGTGGAAGAAAAATCACAGACAGAAGATCTTGAGTACATAAAGTCTTGGTACAAGCTGCAGTTTGTAAGCTGTTTTGGCCTGACACTCCGCACTGCAAAACCTTTGTACTACGGCCCATCACCAACAGCCTACAAGCAAACTTAGCTCTCACGAGCATGAATGAATTGGGCTCTTTCCAGATAAAAGGAAGCATCGATGCAATCTGGTGTTTGCACAGAAAGCAGTGCAGCAGAGAGAGGGAGGCACTCAGCAGAACACCTGCTCCAAGACACCACCTGAGAAGCAGTCAAACACTCAGACAGGAGGGAAACATCTGTTTGCAACCCTACATTGCAGGAGCCTTGAATCACAGGAGGGGGAACACTGGAGTGAGGAGTAGGATAAGGAGGGAGTCAAACTAAAGGGAAGTTGTAATTAAATGACCCAGGTAATGTGGATGGAGGTGCGGAGAAAAAGGCTCCTGTGGAGGTCAGGAAAACAGAAGGTTCTCTGGACACACCCTTGGTGGCTTTCAGCACAAATGAAGATTCAGAGTGCTCTGCAGAAAGGATCAGCCACCCGTGCTCCCTATGAAACAACTAGATTGAGCACAAAGATGCACAGTCTGTGGCCAAATGATTGAATAACTTGCCTGAAGTCACCGATTAAAATCCAGAGCTGAGAAAGAGCCAGGTCTCTGACCACGACAGTACTAGTTTTGTGGCCCAACACCTGAGCTTTTCATGCCATTTGCAGTAACAGTCTTTCATCTCCATAGTCCTTCTCCTTTGGCCTCTATAATTCCTCTCTTGCTAGGTTCTTCTACTCCTCTTACCCGTTCTTGCAAGCATTTCTCAATTTTTTAAGTCTCTCAAATATTCTTCATTCCTCCATCTTATCCCTCAGGAATACTAGCAGAGACTTAATACTCTCTGTAGATGGTCTGCCTCATTCACATCTGCTTATCTATCTATTCATCAATGATAGAAATGTGTTTTTAGGCAGTGTTATCATCATATGTATGACATAGACTATATTTGTACAAACCTAGATGGTATGGCCAAGGCTATATGCTATATAAACACCATAGAGGAAAGAGATGTTCTTACATCCGTGCAAATAGTGTACACATAGAATATATGTATATATATGTACACATATAGTATGTGTATACTATGTAGCATATATGCAGCATGTATACCACATATGATATATGACATAGTGTATACATATATATATATATGCAGTGTGTATAATATGTAGTATTCAGTATAGTATATAATGCATAGTGTGTGCACACACACACCACACACACAGCATAGCTTATTCCTCCCGGGATCACGATGAACAGAGTAAAACAGAGTAACATGAGGTTAAACCAAGCAAAGAAGCAATAATTCAATTAGTAGTCAAGGGAAGTTTTAAGATGTAGGATGCTATTGCTCATGAAACATGGCATATTGTTTTGCAATCCACCTTTGCTACAATTCAAAGTAGAGTACCCAATAATACTAAGAACTATACTATAGTAAAGACTTAAAACAGTAGCGTAGTATTTTTATCATCAAGTATGGTGTGCTGTGCTTCTCTCTTGCTGAGCAATGCCATAGGCTTGTTTCTACCAGTGTCACCAGAAACACATGAAAGCTGCATCATGCTCCGGGGCCGTGACAGCCACAGCATCACTCGGTGATGGTAATCATTCAGCTCCATGAGAATTTCATGGGACCATTACCCTATATGCAGTCTGTCACTGGACGAAATGTCACCGTGCAGGACCTGAGTGGACCTGTGAGCTGATGACCCCTAAACATCTATGTTAGCTCAAACCGTTGCCTTAGCCCTGGATCTACATAAGTAACACCATATGTTGTATCTCCACGGTGCTACCGTCAGTACTTATCCACGCCAGCTCGTGCACGCCCGGGCCAGAACGGCCAGCCTCCATTTCCAGAGGCAGCCGCCCCACTTCACCACAGCCGCCTGGGAGAGGCCTCTCAGCTCTTGTAATTTTTAAGGCACAATCTCGTTAGAATTCTTAACGTAGCACATTTTAATAGTTTGCTGACTACTCTCCCTAATGGACGATGAGCTGTTCAAGGATTGTAAATGTCTTCTTCATATGGATGGAAACATACACAGGCAGTTAATATTTCTTGAGCGAATAAATGCAGGGCCCGGGTGTAGTTAATGCTAACACTGTGGCATGTCACACCAATCAGAAGTCATTCTAAAGACTTCCCTTCTCTTGTTCTCAATTTTAATTAGATACTGAGTTCCATATTTTCTTACTGCTCACATAACTCGTAAACATTTTGCACATTACTTTTGTGTATTTCCATTTATAAGCAGTTTCCTTCTCTGTTTTTTTTTTCCTCTTGCTCTCTTGCTCCAACCCCAGAAAACCCAAAGCCAGTTAATGGGTGGAGAAGGGATTAACAACTCTCAGAAGTGAATACAGAAAAAAATCAACCAAATCTGCCTTTTCACCTAGACTAAGGGCCAGAAAAAGTTTCCATGCAAAGGAGACAAAGAACCACGAACTTCCAGTAAGTATGGATTTTTATTTATTAACAGGGGTGATCATCCTAATTGCCACTCTATAGAGTGACTAGAGAAACCATGAACTTCCCTGATATTTTATCGAAGAAGGAGGGAAAGAACTACTCTACACAATGGATTTGAACAGATAGAAGCAAGCAGAGGTAAATTTGTTATATGGTCAGATGGTTGCATTCCATAAATCCTGATATTCAGCCCATTTATCCAATTTGGATGAAACTATTTGTTCATTTTATCTATAGTTAAACAGCGTAACTCCCTGGTTTATAGAAACTTGATTAAAATAATTTCTAATTTGATTTGACAGCTTTCCAACAACAAAGTTTGTGTTTTATTTCTTCTTTCTCATGTTGCAAACAGTGTGCAGACCCTCGTAAAGATCATTGGTCCCTCCTTATGCTGGGTCGACAGAGCCTACAGTAAGACTGCATTGACTCCCCGTACTCACCAGGAAAAACGCACTCCCCCCACCCCAGACAGTGGCAGGGATTGAACCAAATATAATACTAAGGGAGCTATGTCGCCAGCCTTTGTGTCTACTTTTTTTTTTTTTTTTTAATTTGAGACACCTACTCACTAAGCCACTAAGTTGCCCAGTCTGGGCTCTAACTTATTATGGTGCTTCTGCCTTAGTTTCTGTAATGCTGGAATTACAGGTATGTGCTGTCACATCTGGCCCAAAATAAAATTTTAAAAATGTAAATCTGAAGCTGGGAGTGTATCTCAGTGATAGAATGCTTCCGGAGCAGGCACGAGGTCCCAGTTTCAGTCACAAATGCTAAATGTTACCTCTGTTTAAAATCCTTCCCTTGATCTTCACCACCTACAAGCTAAAGTTCAACTCCTAAATGGGCAAGCACAGCGTCAGCAGCCTGGTCGAGTCCCCCGCCTGCCTCCTCTCTTGCTACTATACAAAAGACAGCAAGAATATATACACATGCAGACAAAAGAGGACTTCTAACATTCACTGCTTTGCCTGTGCTTCTATATTGTCCTGAATGTCTCTTCCTGCCTCCTCCACCCAGTTAAATGCCTTAACTTTTTAAAGATTGTTTGTGACTAGCATGAAGTCTTTGAAACCTTCTTGAATCCCCTCTCCCAGCCCTCCTTGTAGGTTGCCAACACCTCCAGTAAAAGCTTTTATCACTAGTTACAGCTAGTGATAAAAAAAATCAACATGTAGTCCAGGGACTTCTTTTCCTTCAATGTTCATTTTGTGTTAGTCCGTGTTTGCTGTATATAATGATTGCATTCCTCTTGGGTAGTTGGTGCATGTGCATAACATTTCTTAATTCTTCACCCCCCCCACATCCATCTCGTGATCTCCTTCCCGTTTACAGAAGATCTACCTCCCTATTTCTTACTATCTGTCTTTTGAGTTTCTTATATAAGAAAAACCATGTGATACTTAAGCTTGCATGTCTGTTTCATTTCACTTAATATTATGGTTTTAAAGTGTATCCATTTTCCTATAAATGACTCAAGTTTATCCTTCTGCACAGCGAAGTAGTACCCTATTGTGTGTAAATACCATGTTTTCATTATCCATTCATCAGTTAGTGGACATATAGACCACTTCCAAGATTTAGCTATTATGAGTTATACTGTTATAAACATGGGGCATTCATGTATCACTATAAAATCTGATGTCTTCGATTCTTCTGGGAAGATACCCAGAAGGGGGAGGAATAAATTAAATTTTGTTCAAGCTTGTTTCCAAACATTTGGCCTAAGTAACTTTTATTGAATGGGTAAATTTTAAAAAGTAATTATCTATGGGAACAATGTAAATTCCAGTGATCTTTGGGCAGTAAAGAATGTACATATTAAAAGAAGAATGTTTAGGTCAAATTACAAGATTTTAAGAGAATGAGAAATCCAAATGTGTAATCATATAAATCACTTTAAACCCCAGAGCATGTAAAGAAGACATGGAAAATTACAGAAGAGTAAATATTAATCCAGGTTAAGGGAGAATAAAATTGATTCTAAAATCTATGAATAGCTTCCTTTGACATCAACCTTTTGCAGAGTTCCATAAATTATTATTCACTGAATTATGTGTGATTTAATAGAATCTATACAAGGACAATTATTGAGAGCCAGCATTATTTCCCTAAAAAAAAACTGTCAAAAATCACTTTTCATCTTTTCTTTCTTAAAATCACTAGTTTGACAGTTCATGGCAATGAGACATCTTTTTAAGTGAAAATTTGTTCAAGATATTTATTTGAATCATCATCGTATCTTTTTAAGTAAGAAATAAAAATATTGTAACATGAGTTAATTCAAATACTGTTACATGAAAGAAGTCCCCTCTCTCCCAGTTCACACCACAGGGTCAACCTCAAGTAACAACAGCCTTCTACCACCAGGAAAGGGAAAAGGGAAATGACTTTCTCTGTAATAAGCATGTAGTAAGCTAGAGTGGGTCTGGAACACAGACAAAGACTTCCACACTGGTCCCTAGCAGAAATACCAGTTAAAAGCAGCTGACCACTCCAGGATTTGCAGGCTGTTACACTACAGGTAACCATAGTAACAACAGCTATGAAAACATATCCAGCTGAAATATTTACCAGATTGATTAAATGCTCCTTATTAATGGCTTTACAAAAGCAGTGTTCGCATTTCTTTTGTTGCTGGTATTTCCTCCAATCTCTTCTGTTCCACAGCATACTCATCTCTGACATTTAATCAAAAATTATGAAGTAAGCAAACAAAGCAAGGAAAATAACCTATGGTCAAGAGATAAAATATCAATTTAATCAGACTCAGAGATGACTATATATACACAAATAAAGTAATTAAAATAACTATAATTAGTATTTTAAAGAATCTAGAAGAAAGATTATAAATGCTGTAAACCTGTAGGCCAAATACAACTTGCTGCATGCAATTGTAAATAAAGTGTTATTGAAGGTAACCATACTTCTATATGACTATTTATAGCAACATTGGTTCTGCAAAGGCAGGGTAGAATAGTTAATGAAAGAGACCATAATGACTATAATGCCCTATATATTTAATCTTGGTCTTTACAAAAATGATGTTTACTGACCTTTGTCCTAGTGGAAATGTTTGTCAGTGTGCCTAAACAAGTATGACATTTCATCAGAGGTTTGGAAACTATGAGAAAGAGTCAAGCTGAAACCCTATTGGATGAATTCCTTCAAAATGGGTTGATCGAGGAAAAATGGTATAGGAATAAATCAGTGCTCTAGAAAGTATATCAATGTCAATAGAAATTATCCAAACTGAAACAGATAAAGATGCAAAGAGAAGTTAAGAAAATAGGAAATCCACAGTGTTGAATGGTCGACAGAAATGTAACTGAACCCCTCCTGCAAAAAAAGAACACAACAGAGAAAAGTTTTGAAGTAGTAATGAAAAAGAATTTCTCAAGTACTATCACTGAGGCCTGTACTTAATTAAATGGGCACACCGTTTAAACCAGTACCGGGGTCTGGCACTATTGAATGAGATGAGATGACACAAACTGGACAGAAATTTTCAGTATCCAACAGACTTTTGTCCCATCCTGTGTACATTTTCATGATACATTCTGATGATTTGCTTGACAATATAGGCTTATCAATCAATTTTTAGATGACATAGACCTACGACACAAATCCTAATGAGTGAAAGAATCAGAATGAGTAATATTCAGTTTTTCTAGGGCAACAAGCCAAACTGCAAATACAAACACAAAATTTCTATTACCTAAATATGGAAAACAGAAGATGGGTAAGGCATGGCACAATTGCATTACATACCTAAAATACAGCTTGATTTGACTCCCAAATAAATAGACGTACACCCAAAGGATTTTGACAGCACACAGAATTCAAGACAACCAAGATAAGATTTCCATTCTTGTCTGTGACATGATTTATAATTGGTGGTTTATTGCATAACTACAATCTTAGTAAGTAAATAAACTATATTATCAAATATCATAGGGAGGTGTGAGAGGATGTGAAAACAGGTCAATGGAATAAAAGATTTAACTTAATTTGAAGAAAAATTGCAACAAATTTATTAATAATTCTCTCAAGTAGTAATGGAATTAAACTTGTTTTTATGGCTTCAAAATACAGAATTAAAACATGAATAGAGATTTTTTAATAAGATGAGGTCCTATTTGTTGATTCTTTGCAATATTTTCTATGTGATCATGGTTGTGTCCATAATTTTTGCCTACCACAATGTCTTCATTCTATCTTCCAGCAGATTTTGTGTTTCTATCTTAGTATTTAGTTCATTGATCCACTTTGACTTTAGTTTAGTGTATGATGAAAGATATGGATCTAGTTTTAGTCACTGGCATGTGGAAAGTCAACTTTTTCAGCACCATTTATTAAGGGGGCAATATGTCTTCCTATGAAGGTGGCAAGTCCCTTTGTCAAAGATAAGGTGGCTGAGTGTGTTTGGAGTTATTTCTGCATCTTCTAATCTGTTGCACTGATTTTCAGGTATTTTTTCCCCAATACCATGCTGTTTTATCACAATTGCTTTGTAATATAATTTCAAGTCAGGGATTGTGTTTTCCTCTGCTTTGCCTTTGTTGCCCAGAAATACTTTTGCTACTCTAGCTCTCTTCTGGTCCAAAATGAATCTTAGGATTGTTTTCTCCAACTCTATGTGGGATGCTATTGGTATTTTGATTAGGATTGTATTAAATCTGTATTTTGAGAGTATGGCCATTTTCACTATACTGGTTTTTCCTACTCAAGAACAAAGTATATCTTTCCATTTTCTAGCATTTTCTTTGATCTACTTTTTTTCAGTGTTAAGGTGTTTTATTTCCTTCACTAGATTGATTCCTAAATCTTTTATTTTTCTATGCTATTGTGAAAGGTGTGGTTTCCCTAATTTTTATCTCAGTGAGTTTGTGATTTGTGCAGAGGAATGCTATTGATTTTTGAGTGTCGACTTTGTATTCACCTATGTGACTAAATTTGGTTATTAAATCTAGAAGACTTCTATGTAGAGTATTGTACCGTCTACAAATAATGATAATTTAACTTTTTCCTTTCCTATCCTTATTCATTTTGTTTCACTCTCTTGTCTAATTGCTCTGGTTAATGTTCCCAAAATGATACTACTGAACAGGAATAATGATAGTTGGCATCCTTGGCTTGTTCCTGATTTTAGAATGAAAGCTTTCAGTTTTTGACTCTTTAGTATGATGCTGGATGTTGCTTTGTTATAGATGGCTTTTATCATATTGAGACAAAGACCATCTAGTCTCATTTTCCACAAAATTTTTACCATGAATGTGTGATAGACTTTGTCAAATGTTTTTTCTGCATCTGTTGAGATGATATGTGATTTTTGTTCTTTGTTCTATTGATATGGTGTATTACATTTATTGATCTGCATATGTTGGGCCATCTCTGCATCCCTGGAATGAATCCTCCTTGGTCATGGTGCACAAACTTCTTTATGATTTTCTGCATTGTTTGATAGGATTTTATTGATGTCCATGTTCAGTAGGGAGATTGTCCTGTAGTTCTCTTTTATGGGTAGACCTTCTCTGGTTTTGGGATCAGGGTAATGCTTGCTTCTGAGAATGCGTTTGGGAGTATTGCTTCCCTTTCAATTTCATTAAAGAGTTTGAGAAGTAGTGACATTAGATCTTCTCTAAATTTCTTGCAGAATTCATTAGTGGAATACATCAGGACATGCTTTTCTTTGTTGGTAGGTTTTTAATTACATCGTCAATTTCACTGACTCAGATAGGGTTACTTAGAATTTTTATATTTTCTTGATTCAGCTTTGGTCATTCAGATGTGTCTAGGATTCGCCCATTTCTTCTATGTTTTCCATGTTATCTGAGTACACATTCTTGAAGTATTTATGATCTGAATTTCTGCAGGATGTTTTGTGATTTCACACTTTCCATTCCTAATTGCAAGAAATCAACCAATAAAAAATGCTGGAGAGGCTGTGGGGAAAAAGGAATACTTCTCTACTGTTGGTGTTCCTTCTGTAGTGTAGACTGGTAAAACCACTGTGGAAATCAGTGTGGAGATTCCTTGAAAAACTAGGAATAGAGATTTCATTTGACCCAGCTATTCCCTTTCTTTATATATTCTTGATAAAATTAAAAGCATCATACCACAGCCATATATGCACACCCATTTTTAGTGGCACAGTTTGTAAAAGCTAAATCTTGGAAACAGACCAAATGCCCATCAACTGAAGTAATGGATAATGAAGATGTGATTTTTTTTATACAATGAAGTACTACTCTGCCGTAAAGGATTGAGACATTTCTGGGTAAATGTGTGTACTTTGAGACTATGCTCTTAAGTGAAATACATTGGACACATGTGTTCAAATATTGCGTGGTTTCTCTGGTGTGGGAAACCAAAAAAGTAAGTAAGAACCAAAATAAATGTTGTGCAATACGAAGAAAATATCTAAATAGGAAAGGAAACCAGTGAGGGAGGGTTGGGGGAAGGAAGGAAGGGAAAATAAAAGAAGAAAAAAATGAAAACAAACCTTTTGCAAATAAGGACAAGAAGAGGGGTTGAAGGGAGGGAAGGGAATGGGAAAAACAAGAAGAATCAACATATATCATGTACAGGTGCAAATGCCCTATGAGGAATGTGATCATTATGCATATCTAAAATGTACCAACAAAATTAATTAATTTTTTAAAAAAGCATGAATGGAAATCGTCAATCAGGTTCTAGTTCAATATAGTCTGAAAGTTCTAACTGCATAGCTATCTAAAATTGTAAGAAAATGAGCTCCCCATCATTACAGGTGTTCACAAACAAACTTAATGTTGAGAAGGCCCAAGCACATGACTTGTGGCTGTGCACACGGCCTTCATCATCTGGATTTCTTACACTTTCGAATTCCAGAAAGAGAAGCCCCTATGAAGAGAAGAGAAAAGAAAAAAAAGAGTATATATATATATTTTTTCCCTTCCTTCATTTCTCCTTTCCGCCATCCCAGTTGTTCTTTACTTGTGAACAGTTTCTTTCCCTTTCTCAATATAAATTTCAGATTTTGTATCTTATTTGCTCTTTTAGTTTTTTATACTAGGGAGACAAGATGATGCTTACACATGTAAGCTTGATTTATTTCACTTATGAGTTGTGTTCTCTAGTTGCATCCATTTACCTGTAAAAGCCTCAAGTCTATCCTTCTTTATAACTGAATAGTAATCCATTAAATAAAAATACCACATCTTTTTTATCCATTCTTTGATTGATTGACATTTGGGTTGATTCCAAGGTTTAGCTATTATAAATTGTGCTGCTGTAAACATGGGTACACATATATCGCTGTGGTATGATGTTTAAAATTCTTCTAGGAAAACACCCATAAGGGGAATAACTGAATCGAATGGGACATCTAACCATAGTGTTTTGAGGACTCTTCACATTGATTTCCACAGTAGTTATACCAGTCTACAAGCCTGCCAACAGTGGATAAGTGTTCCTTTTCCCCCACAGCCACTCCAACATTTGTTATTGGTTGATTTCTTGATAATAGCCATTCTATCTGGAGTGAGATGGAATCTCAGTGTTGTTTTAATTTGCATTTCTCAGATGACCAATGATGTTGAACATTTTTCATATATATGTTTGCCATTTATATTTTTCATCTGAGAATTGTATATTAATCTCAGATGCTCATTTTTGGATTGGGTCTTTTAATTTTGGGGGGGTCCATTTTTTTTGTTTGTTTGGTTGGTTTTGTTTTTTTGTGGCACTGGGGACTGAACTCACAACCTCATGCCTGCCAGGCAGGTGCTTAAGCCACTGAGCCAAACTCCCATTAAAAAAGAATTATTTTTTAATTCTTTACACGTTCTACATAGAAGTTCTTTGTCTGAGGGGTGGTTGGCTGAATTTTTTTCCCTCTCTGTGGAGGTTTTTTTTTTTTTTCAACTTGTTGGTGATTTATTTTGATGTGCAGAAACTTTTTAATAAAATGAGATCCCAGTTGCTGATTCTTTGAAGCACTTGCTGTGCAGTTTGGTTTGTGTTGATGAACTCTCTGCCTACCCCTATGTCTTCTAGATTTCCACCCACTTTTGCTTCCAGTAGATTTAGTATTTCTGTTTTAATATTAAATCCTTGATCCACTTGGACTTGTTTAGTGCATGGTGATAGACATGGGTTTAGTTTTAGTCTTCAGCATGAGGAAAGCCAGGTTTTCCAGCACCATTTATTAAAAAGGTCATCCTTCTTTCAGTGGACATGTTTGGCCTCTTTGTCAAAGATAAAGTGACCGAGTATTTTCGTAGTATTATCTGCATCTTATAATCTTTGCCATTGGTCCTCAAGTCTGTTTTTGTTTTTTGGGGGTTTTTTTGCCAGTACCATGCTGATTTTATCACAGTAGCTTTGTTGTATAATTTCAAGTCAGGGATTGTGATGCCTCCTGCCTTGCCTTTGTTGCCCAGGGTTGCCTTTGCTATTCTAGGTCTCTTCTGTTTCCAAATGAATTTTAGGAATGTTTTCTTTAGATATGTGTGATATGCTGATGGTATTTTGATCAGGATTGCATTACCTCTGTATAACATTTCTGGGAGCCTGGCAATTTTTAAATGTTGGTTCTTCCTATCCATGAGCAAGGAATGTCTTTCCTTTTTCTGATATCCTCTTTAATCTCTTTTTTCAGAGAGCTATAATTTTCAATGTATAGGTCTTTTATTTCCTTTGTTAGATTGATTCCTAAGTATTTCAGTTTTTTAGATTCTATTGTGAAAAGTGTGGTTTCCCTAATTTCTCTCTCAGCAAGTTTTTTGTTTGTCTACAGAAATGCTATTGATGTTTGAGTGTTGACTTTGTATCCAAATATGTTAGTGAATTTGGTTATTAACCCTAGAAGTCTTTTGTTGGAGTTTTTGGGGTGTTCTCCATAGAGTGTTATGTCATCTGCGAATAATGATAATTTCACTTCTTCCTTTCCTATCCTTATTCCTTTTGTTTCTCTCTCTTGTCTAATTGTTCTGGCTAATAGTTCCAGAAATATATTGAATAGGAGTGGTAACAGTGAACATCCTTGTCTTCCTCCTGATTTTAGAGTGAAAGCTTTCAGTTTTTGTCCATTTAGTATGATGTGGATGTTGATTTGTCACAGATTGAGGTAAAGACCATTTATTTCAATTTTCTGTAGTGTTTTTATCATGAATGAGTGTTGGAGCCAAGAAGAATGTATGCTCTGATGTCGTTGGTGGAAAACTTTGTAAACATCTACTAAGTCCATTTGTTCACAGGTTTGGTTCAGTTCTATTATTTCTTTGTTTTTCTTTTGTCTAGTTGACCTATCTCTTTGTGATAATGGGATAGTAAGGTCCCCATTATAACTGCATTATTGCTTGATTTTTCATGTCTGTTAATATTTGTCTTGTATCATTGTGTGCCTCTATATTTGGTGCATATATATTAATTATTGCTATCATTTCCTCTTGATGTTTTCCCCTAACAAGTATGTAGTGACCTTCTTTATCTCTTGATCATCCATAGTTTGAAGTTCATATTATCTGCAAGCAGAATAGCTACCCCTGCTTCTTTCTGGGTTCCTGCTACATGGAGTATCCTTTGACTTTTACTCCATGAATTTCTTTCTTAATTAAATGCTTCTTGAGTGCAGCATATTGTTGGATCTTGTTTCTTGATCCACTCTGCCAGTCCATTTCTTTTGATTAGTGAATTGAGGCCATTTACACTGATGGTTATGACTGATATATATTGACTTGTCCTTGTCATGCTATTTTCCTTCTGTTGCTTCTCTACTTTTCCTCTTTGTTTAACTGTTTGTCCTGCCTGATAGTTTCTTTCTGTTGTTTTTCTTGGAATTTTGGTTATTTTTATTCATATTTCATTTGGTTGAATTCGAATGCCTTTCACAAGCCTAACAGAAATGTTCATGTAGCAATTAGTCTTATCATCTAGAATTCATAAGAAAGGCCTGAGTTAGAGATGTCTGAATGTATTCATTCCATACATCAATACTAACCAATAAAAATTGTAAACTTAATTTCACTTATGTATTTTACTTATCCCAATATATGAGAACTGCCATTTAGCATATAATCAGTATAAAGTTTTTAACATGATAACTTCATTTTGTTGTTGTGTATAGTAAGCCTTCAGACTCTGATGTGTGCTTTATACTCTGAACATGTCTTACTTCAGATTTCTACACTCCAAGTGCTCCGCAGACGAATTTGAGTAGAGGTTACTATAATGAACAAGGCAGACATAGAAGATCACTGATTTCTTTAAAGCAGATAAATATAAAAAGAAACTTTAGGATTTAGCATTGAGAAACCCTACAAAGAAACTAATATAACCAACAAGGAGAAAAATAATTTTGGAATAATATTGATACGAGAGTGAAAAGAGTGAAGCTGTATGTGGCTGATTATATTAAATCCTGCCAAAGGTTCAGAAGTACAAAAAAAAGTCTATGGGATTATTGATATAAAACCCTGGGAGCCCTTGTGAGGGTAGATACCATGTGCCAGTAGCAGAAATGTGACCGTTGGAACTCCACTCTGCTCAGTGTGAGGAGTAACATGCTAAGACATTGTGGTTCTCATCCATGGGCTTTGGATGTCTCTTGGATAACTCACTACAGGAAAAAGGACACTGAGCAGGAGCCACCTGAAGAGACTCCTGTACACAGCTCAGAAGTCGACCAGCTGTCATGTATCCCTTCCAGAGGAGTAGACTCTCTTAAAAATGTAAGATTTCTTCCCATTCCTCACTTACACTCTGAGATTAAAAATTGTTCAAAGCATAAAATAGATCATTTCTTTCTCTTAAAAAATGATCATCTGGTCATATTGGGGTCAGGGTGGGGTGGGAGGAGCATCTTCCTGAATGCAGCTATCGATGGTGACGCTTCAGAATTAATAGGTAAGCACAGGTGAATAGCTGGGTTTGGGGCAACATAAGAGAAGAAAACCATGTGTATAGAAGACATGATCTCAGCACCTGGCAAGATCTTCTCTTGGTTAAAAGGAATGTGAAGTCCCACCTACTGGCACAATTATTGAGATAATATATGCGTGTTTTACCAACCACAGCAAAAGCATGGATGGTTATATTATCCATTTCCCTCACTTAGGGGGCACATCTGCAAGTAGTTTTGTCATTGCTGTCTGTGGAACTGCCTGCATTAGCTGGACCCTCACCTATTCATAAGCAATTCCTTGAAAAAGAAATGGAATCAAAGAGATTGAAGTTTTCAGACACAAAATGTCTTGGGCCCAGATGCAGTCTTGATCCTGAAACCTTAGATGCCAAACAAAGCTATGCTCAAGCTGGCAGATTCAAATAAAAAGCACATAAGATTCTTTTATGTGGCCTATGTGCCTTCACTTGACACCTGGCTAGTCCAGTCCCTCCTTATTCATTTCCTGATCCATCGGGGTGCAAGAAAAGAGCTTGCAGTTCAAGCTCTGCATTGTGTTGGACAAAACCAGACCTTTTTCTGGGTCTCAGCCACCTCATTCTTTCTAGATCCACGTGGTCATCTCCCACCTTGATTCATTCAGTGTTTTTAGGCCTCCCTGCTACCCCACGGCCACACTAGGATCTCTGCTTTCTCGAAAGCTATTTTTCCCTGCCAGCTCACTCAAAGGACTTATGATGACTGCAGTTGCCATAGGAATTAGTCATCTATCATAAAGGTGGCTGTATGAGATCACAAATACTCAAAGGAGAGCCAGGAAGTGGCGGGGGAGTGATATTCAAAACAGATAGATCTACACTGAAAGTGGCTGACAGCTTAATGAGAGAGGGATAAAGCTCGTGAATTTTCTATAAGTCTCGTGTGTGTGTGCACTTCTCTGAGAGACAGATTCACTGCCAAACACATCTCTCCTGTGTCTCCCTTGCCCACTTCAGATATTCTTCACCAAAATAGAGTATAATATTTAAACTCAAGGCCACAAGCCCCCTGCTCATCAGCCAGCTGGTAGAAATTCAGGGCCAGCGCTGCCTGGGTGAGCCTTGACACCATACCCCAGGCGTCTAGGCCAGCTGCTTGTGTATGATCATTCACTTGTCATTTGCAAACAAAGGCTAGAGAAATTTTCAAAATCATTTCTTTCTCTGCCTGGATCGTTTGTTACTTGAACTCACCATTTTTACTCCTGAGGTGGAATATCTTCGTTCTTGGGGTGGAACATTTTTATCATCAGGTAATTAAACTGTCAATATTTCAACAGTTGTAGTCATTTTGTTCTTTTCTCCCCTGAAAGGATTTAACAGTTTTCTAAGCCCTGAATCCAACCTCAGACTTAGTATTGAAGCTCAGTTGGCAGCTCAGCAGCATACAAATATGAGTCTAAAACCAAGACCCTCATTCCAGCCATAACAGCCACTCTGCTAACCCCAATCATGGACAGAACCATAGTGCAAACCACACACCTGTGTGTGTGGCCAGAGATAGACCCCTGTGAACCCAAACCCAGTACTTCTCAATGACCCCAGAAGCCAAGGGACAAAAGAGAGGTAGACAGGCGGTGTGGGTCATTCCTACTAGGGAGCCACAAGTCACCATGAATCCCTTCATAGAGATGGGTCAGAGACAGTTGTGTCATGAAACAGGATACATTCATTTCAGTTTCCTAGCAACAAGATGCCAATCAGCCAGTTGTAATTCAGGGATTCATTGTCTTTGTTATTGAAGAGCCAGCCGCAGGGAGGGGAAGAGGATGTCCCAGCATGAATAGAACTGACGTAGGTTCTGAGGACGAGGAGACCAAGTCTGCAGAAGTAGAGACCTCCACAAACTTGCCTCTTTTTCCTTATGGCTCTTTGAAGTTGGATTCATACTCCTGCCTCCGCAGCTGCCACCACTGTGCTGGCTTCTTGCTCCTGCATTAATTGACTACTGTTGATGGGTCCAATTCCAGATCATATGGCACGTTTTTGAATCACACACAGTGCTTGCTCCATGCTCAAAACATTGGCAGTAGAACACAAATCAGGACAGAAACAATAAACCTTTCCAGGCTAAGCTCCTAATACATTGGTTGGGTTTTGAAAATGCTGTCATGGCTAAGTCAGGTGCTTGGGTCGGCGAGACTTTATCCTGTGTCTCATTCCCGCTCTTTTCATAGCACCTGCAAATTTATTACATAAGATATTATTTTGTACTCAGTCTAATTACTTAGAACTATTTGTAGTCATTTGAAATACACTCCATGTTGATTAAAATAATTAGTGTAGGGCTACTAAATATTTACCTAAGATATGAATCCAGAGGGAATTTGATAAATTTAATTAGCAAGAACTAATTATTGTTATGATAGGAGTTAGGGTTTAATAAATATAATTACAGAGTACAAATGACGGTTTCTTAATTAATAGATACTAGTTGCAAACACAAGAGCCATTATCGTATTTTCATGCAGGACATGCTATTCAGCACACCTTCCAGATGTCAATGGCAGCAGCAATGGCGACTTTCAATGAGAGGAGCAGACATTTGCATGGTGTTTATGCGGTGAGGTACAGTCCTGAGTGTCATGAGTGTATTAGCTTGTTGAATTCTTAGAACAACATTACTGCAGTCCACAATTTACACATGTAGAAAGGAAGACCCAGAAATGTCAAGGGACTTGCCCAAGTTTACCCAACTAGAAAAGACAAAGATGCGATTTGATCTCGCATGGGTTAGCACAACACACTGAGCCACTCCCTCAGTACCTAGTGCAATACAACAACGACAAAAACAGAAATAGAGAACAGGAATGTTCAAAAGGGAAATAGTCAAAATCCTCCTCCACATTTGTCAGCCATGCATAATAAACTTTGGTATTTGAATATATAATCTTCACGATTTTGGAAACTCTAAAGAGGATTCAAAAGTGACCAATATTGGCATCATCAATATAATGCAAGACCATTAGACTCAACCCAAGTTTTCTAGAACATTTTCCAGAAAAGAAGAGGTTGACAGGCTCTTATCACAGACACCTTCCCACAGCTCCCAGTGTATGTCTCTGCTCACTGTCTTTTCCAGCAAGAATTCAGAATCTTTAGCTGTGCCTTCAGGACACTGGGGAGTGCTGGAGTCTCATTTATGGGGGGAAATGGGCAATTATAATCAATAATAGGAACAGACTGCTGTAAGAGTAGGTTGCAGAAGGCAGATTGTCTCAGGCCCAGGGCTTTCTATTCAAAGTGGATTGTGGAAGGTCTGGGTTGGTGCCAAAGAACAGAGCAAGCCTAGAGACCAACTCCCTTAGGCTCAGCCCTATTTAGGATAAATGGCATTTCTGTTCCTGGTCAATCCTGAGACACAATTTAATCTAAGGGGAGCGACATGGGAGGGAAAAAAAGAAAATGTGAAAAACCAATAAATAGTAAAAACAGGAAGCAGAAAAAGACAGGCCTGGATGCACAGTTCTTTTTGTGCCTGTTAAATGAACTCTGATGGGGATGAAGAGAGAGAATTATCCTATTTATATATTGAAAGGAATTTTAAATATGCATAGGCAGGGAGAGAGGATCCGCAGAGATTGAAATGCAAAACACGGCGTGGTCTGTGCATCTCACCGTCTATCTCTCGGTACCATTAGCAAGTTCCTTGCACCAATTTCTGGAAAGCTTCTTCTAAAACTCAGAGTCAGGCTTCTACTTACTCAGCATTTCTGTTTTAGAAAAGCAAATTCTATTTTTAAAAAGGAATGGGCCTTCACTTGCAAAACACCTTGCAAATATATTCATACAGGAGCCCAGCTCACACTTTCACCATGATATGCATACAACCAACCAACCCGTTCACGCACAGACGTGCACACCCCTCCTTTGGGTGATGGGTTACAAGCAGAGAGATGAGGTCCATAGCACACACATGAAAGACAATCTGCCATCAGGCGAGGAGACAGGAGCACAGATCAGATTGTGGGGGGAATGTGTCATCATTCAGCAGAACACAATCATTTTAGCAACAATCAGGGACAGCAAACTGAATACACTTGCTCATGGATGTACTCCATCCACATTCAAAGTACAATGCTCCATGCCAGGAAAATCTTTAGTCCCCTACCAAATCCCATACTTGCTACCCCCACCAAGCACACATCTCTTCTTTAGCAGAAAGGCACTGTCCTCAGAGACCTCGCTGACAGGTAATTAGATAATAAAGTAGCTGCTGCTATTTTCCCTGACCCTGATCCAACAGACCTTGCATCCTAAGCCAAAGTCTTGGAAGAAAGAGAAATTGCTAAACATAAATAAGACCATATAAACGATCTCACTTTGTTCCTATCCTCAGTCTCTACTTTCTTCTCTGTCTGTGAAGTACACAGAAGGTCCCTGTGCTTTCAAAGGAGGCCTCTTAGCCTACAGGATTTGACCCAGGGCAACTTCTTTCCCCAAAAAGCAAGACATCATTGGAAATTAACCTTAAAAATTAGAGATCAAAATTACCAGCCCGTCAGCCTATCCTTGCCCTATCTGCCATTGCTATTGTCTTGCTTGGTGGCTGGGCTGTAAGTCAAGTAAGACTTGAAAGAGCTGATTAGGGCGGGCATTTTTGATCTCTAGTCTTCAAAGCTGATTATTTTCCACCTAGGTCTTATTTTCAAGGAAACACAGCATGAGCATGACTTTGGGAAATTCACCATTCTCTCTCTGGTTATGTACAAAATTTTAAAATTCTGTATTTTAATAACCAAGACTTTCAGATTTTTATAATAAAGTTCTATTTAAAAATAATGAAAATATATGGAAAAATGGGAAGAGGAGGCAGGATGAATTTTGACAGGCAGTACAATGCCCCAGTTTCAGCACACACTGTGTGTTAGATGTTCCTTCAAACAGGAAGAGATCTCAGAATACTCTAGCTACCTAGCTTGTCCTCCCTCCCAAGATCTGGGGAAAAGTTCCTTTTCGAAAAGACACACTAACACTCTGCAGTTTGCCTAGCTAGTACACTACCTAGTTAATGTTTCACGTCACTTCTTCTGGATATCTCTCATATTCTTCTCATTGTATGTTTGAATGATTGTAGCTCTGAGAAAGAGAGAGAGAGAGAGAGGAATAGGACAGATAAGAAAAATGATTAATTCCACAATGGACACTGAGGTTTCTAAAATCCAAGAGAATTCAAGGTAATTGCATCCATCATAATTCTGATTGTCCTTGTAGCACTAACTTGGGTCTACAGCACACTAGCCATATGCAGCCCTGAACAAGTCCCTTCCTTCTAGCTGTGGCTTCTTCCCTCTTGGGGTCAGCATCTGAGACAGAAGACAGAGAACAGAAGGTACAGGGAACCCCTGGTGTGTGAACTGCCCTAAAAGCCTAGATGTGAAGGTGGTTCCAAGGCACGAAAGAGATGCCACATCTGGGAAAAATCGGTTTATCCAGGCTCTATGTGGATAGTGTTTGTGGACCTAGACCTGTGATACCTGGAGTCTATGAGACCTCATAGCTCTAATCACCTTAATGCAACATTTCACCCCGACAACCCAGGGAAATGCTTATGTTTATATTAGCTCTCAGAGCCAATCAAAGACCAGAGGGAAAGCCTGAAAATGGTATTCGTGTGTGAAAAACACTTCTAAAAATGCAGCTATCTTGTGAACAACCAAGAAGAGAATTTTCACCGTGCTGTCTCCACTCATAGCCTGGGCCTGAGCACAGGCCTGTGAGGATGTATTCCGAAGCTGCCGCCCTCGGAGCTAAAAACCTGTGCCAACAGAGCAGCACCTGAGTCATCTGCTGCCTCCAGGGCGGCCCGTCTCTCCGGACACCTCTCCCCTTCCCTGCGATGAGAAACCTGTATTCCTTTCATGTTGGTGTACAGAAGAGAGGCAGGGAGCCCAGAGCTGAGGCCCACATTCAGGCCTGATGATTGCTAACCTGTTGCAGACCGGAAGAAGGATCAAATGTGTAAACAAGAGCTGTAACCTTTCTGGGTATATTTATGTCCACCTTGTACACCTTTCTTGTTGCTACTATGAAGTGACTCAGGCCAGGATCATGATTCCAGGGCATCTCATCTCCCGTGATTATAGTTTGATAAATCAGTGAATCAATCAATCAATCAAACCATACCTTGACTGAATTGAGGGAGGCCCTGTGTGTCAGAAGTCCCCATGTCTTTCTTATTTTAAGAACATTTGGGAAGCACCCCAGGTATCTGCCTGTGAGGTCTGTGTCTGGTGGTGTCCTCAGAGCCCAGGTAACCAGGCCTGGCCCTGACTTTCCATGCTGCTCACCTCCACGGGACAGACCGAGAGCCTCCTCTCACCAAGGCTGGCAGGGCCCGACACTGAATGCCATGTAGGTCAGCAAAGCCTCCTGGATGCTACCCTTGCCTCACCTGCCTTCACCTCATACTTGGGTACTGTATCCTGGGGGATGCCAGCCTTGGTGCACCACGCAGAACACCCTGATCTGCCTCACAGCTCCATCATTTCTTACCAGAATATATAATTTATTTGTCCTCAGTTCACTCTCCTTCCAATCCTTTTCCCTTACAGAAAGCAGAGTATACTTTCTACAAGGTATATTTGACTTTACTGTTCTACATTTAAAAACCCTTTGGCCCCACTCTTGGCTTCCCATGCCTACAGGATCAATTTCATACTTCTCTCCATAACTTACTGGGTTGTCCGTGGCTGATCTATCCCTCCTTTGCCAGATACAGCCCCTGTGCAAGATGAGGCATAGGTTAGATGTTTGTCCTATCAAAAATCTGTGTTGAAATCTTAGCCTCTAATGATAAGGTTAAAAATAAGGCCTTTGAAAAGTAATTAAGTCATGAGGATTTATACCCTTATAAGGGAGAGCCAGCTTCCTAGCCCTTATTCCCCCTACCCAGAGAAGACACAGCACGAAGACTACAGTCTGTAACCCAGGTGAGAGCCCTCAGTCTTGCCGGTGCCCTGAGCTGAGACTCGCAGCCTTCCGCAGTGTGAGGAACGTATTTCTATTGTTTACAAGCCAGCCTGTCCTCTGTACATTGTTATAGCAACCTCCATTGGCTAACACAGTGCTGGATCATTGAGAAGATGCTATCATTCAGGCTATTTCAACAGGAAGAATACTCGTTAGTGAGGAACATTTCAAGAAAAGCAGGGAGCCTTGATTCCCACAGCAGCAGGCCCCCAGGTCTCATGGAAGTCGCAAAGAGGAAGGGAGACGGACCTAAGACTTGTGTACGAGTAGCAATCCCTGTGATTATCTTTTCTTGGAGCACAGAAAGGAGGAAGACATCCTAATAGCCAGTTTCTGGAACATGGGGCACCAGTTATCATCTTCTTGCACCTCCTTCATTCATTCTCCGTTGCTCTCCAGCAGCCAGCACACTTCACCTGAACTGGTTTTCACACTCCTAAGACAGAGCTTTATCCGCTATCTAGAAATGGGAAGACTTTCTCTGCTTTCTATGCACGATCAGCCCTCCAAGGTTCAGCTCAAATTTCATTACCTTCTCCAAAAAACCTTCATCAAGACATGCTTATCCCCATTGCTGTAAAAACTGAACAGACTGATTGCAAATGAAGTCCTTTGCATGGCTACCTGGCACCTGGTGAGGAAAACTGACTTGAAAATGTCTCTCCTGGCTGAGCCTTGCAGACCAAGCTGCTCCCATGCATGACCTAGGAGGCATCCATCTCCATCTGAGACACTAGGACTGAGTTGCTGCTCCTCATGCTATTTATTCATTCTTTTAACCAACATTTGTTATACCTCACCAGGTCTGCACCAGTGAACAGGACAGTCCTGCTGCCAGCCTTCATGGAGATCACAGCCTAGTGGGGCTCTTGTGTGAGTAAATAAACAAGAGCCATGCAGGAGAGTGAGATACACACCAACAGGCCAGGTACAAGCGCTCTGGAAACGTTCAGTACATCTCTGACCCAGACCTGGGCAACAGTGCAGCCAGGTCTCTCGCAAGAAGCAATATCTAAACTCAAATAAGGGAAGGGTTATTTTAAAGGTAATTTATAAAACACCTAGGAGTTGAAAGGGAAGGAAGGAAGGAAAGAGAGGGGGAAATGTCTCATTTTGGGCAAAGGAATTTATCTTGGCATAGCTAATTCACATGTAAACACACACACGCACACACATGCATACACACGCTCACACACACACACACACACCACTTCACACTCAGGTCCCCTCGTTGTGGTTTATCTGTGTTCTGCCTAGAAGCATCAAAGTGTGAAAAATGAACATTTTATCCTATATGTTGGATGAATCATATGTGTCAGAACGTTTTGCTTCAGCGACGATAAGAATCTAAGTCATTAACCTCACTAAGCACCCTTTTAATTTTTTTTTTCCTTAGAAGGTAAGTGGGACTAAGACCTTACTCAGAGGAAGAGCTAGGAAGGGAATAAGGAGGTCACATGATAAGCACTCAGTAAACATTTCCTACCTTCGCTCCTGAGCCAAACCTTATAGATAGTGAGTATAAAGAATTGTGTGAGCTGCATGCATAGAAGTATTAGCTGCTGTTATGAAGAACCCATTGTTTCCAAAATATTGTCCCAGGTCCAGGTGTGGGACAAATTCCTAAGTCTCAGAAGGGGTAGGGAGCTGCTGGTGAATTGGGTGTGGACCTCAGCAAGAGAATGGAGCTCAAGAAGCCTCTCCTGGAGAACTGAATTTATTAACTCCACTTCTTGAATCCTCAGCCATCTTCTACATGGAGAGACTGCCAGCTCACTGTTAGGGGTGAGTGCGTATTTAGGCCGAAGACAGGCCACAATGTGCTAAAACTCACAAGCATCAGAAGCTGTCTCCCCCCAGGATCTGGTGTTTGGCTCACAAGGTTCCCATCCTTAGCCACCAAAGTCCCACGTGTTCTCCACTCCATACGTGGCTACTGCCACTCTCTGCAGACACGGCCAATCCAGAAACTGCTGGCCCACCACTCAGCTCAGGTCAGCTCGCTGTAACATCCCCACTGCAGAAGACTACTCACAGGAAAGGAGGCTCAGGGAATTTCTCAGGATCTTTGAGGGGTGATGAGAAAGCACACGCACACACACACACACACGCACACACACACACACACACATGCACGCACACACACACTTACACAGTATAACAACAGGAAAGACCCTTGAGAAGCAAGATCAGCTTCATATTTTGCAGGGTCTGGTAAACATGAAATGTCGGACTCCTTGTTCAAAAATTTATTAGCAATTTATTTCATGATGGCAGCAGAAAAGCATGAAACTCAGCCTAGGATTCCCCTGAACTTGGGGTCTCATTAGACTGCACAGATTGAACCTAGCCCTGCAAAGCCAGTCCTGTTTAGAGGAAAAATCATTTGAAAACTCTTCTTTACAGGTGAGAAAACTGATACCCAGAAACAGAAGCCGGACTGGTGCTCTGGCCCAGTGCCATTTCACGGCTGGGAGGCCTCCATGCTGGTGTTCCTCAACTATGACCTGCATTTCGCCAGCGGTGCAATCCCTGGAAAGAAAACTCTTTGTTTTTAATTTTCTTCATCTGTAAAATTTTCTTCATGTACAATACTGTAGACATCTGGGGCTGTTTTTTGGAATTAAATGAGACAAGGAGATGATGAATTTAGGAGTGGGCATGGTGGAGTGGCTCTCATTGAATGATCCCAACTTGAAAGATTAGTAATGGCAGTAATAACCACTGCAGTAGTTCAGTAAATAACTCCCATTTGTGCCCTTGTGTGTAACCTTTACTTTTAGATAGGAGCAGGGGAAGACAACTTTTACAGGCCTCCTGTGTCAACATTAACTGTGACCTACTTCAGTATGCAGGAAATTAGGGTCAGAGTAAGTTCACCAAGCCCAGAGGAATCTAAGACTGCAAAAGTTGATTCCAGCAGCCCTCTCTCCAGGACTCTACCACTGAGTCTTATCAAACACTGGATGAAATCACAGAAGCCAGGGCTTTTCGACCTTGGGTCACCTACAGAAAAACAAAGTGAAAGACTTATCAGAAATTCAAATTTCTGGACCACCAACCTAGACCTAACAAATTAGAATATCCCAGGGTAGGGTCCAAGAATCCATTGATTGCACCGAAATGGTTGAAAACCATGACCCAGGACCACCTGAAAGCCCATACCACCTATACCACAGGCTCCTTGTCTGTGACCCCCGCTTAGGCTGAGCCTGCCTGGGCAGTCTCGCATGGCCAGGGCACACAGCAAGCACCAATTAAAGCATGCTGGTTGGTTGTCAGATGGTCCACTGCACACATCTCACATCCAGTGCACAGCAAAGGCTGACTGCTGTGCCAGCTGGTCAGGTCACTCCGTCTGGGTCTTGTCTGGACTCTGGCTGGGGTCCCAAGAGGAGCCCAGAGAGGCTTTACGTGTGTCTTAGACAGAGTCTTGCTTCCTCCAGCCTCCAGCTGTGGGACAGCTCTTCAGATTTGGCATGTCCTCATGCGTCACACTTTACTACTGAAGTATTTGAGTCACAAGAAAAAGTCGAGGGACAGTTTGAGCCTCGCTTCAAAAATGTTTCCTACCAGATGCATAGGTTCACAAATTGCTTTAGCAAGGTAAGTTGTTCTGGTGGTTCTTTACACCAACCCTAACCGGCAAATGAATACTCTCCACTAGCATGTTGGCTTACCCAGTCCTTTCTCTCCTTCCTCTAGTCATCTTGGGACTAGATGGGGAATGATTTATTACCCTGCATTACATCCTTCTCTTCCTAATATCTAGACATCCCTTCTTTCAAAGCACCGTTCAGTTTTTACCTGTTTAGAAAACTGTTGGAAATTAATTAGAACTGACTCTGCTTGCTCTTCCTGGCTGGAGTCACTAATGGCTCCACACTCAGGCCACAGGGTGCTATCTCTAAAAGGACAGAAAACAGGGTGTACATCTCAGCAATCGATGCAGAAAAGGTAACTAGAGTCTGAGAGCAGGGCACGAGGTTAGTGTCCCTCCCTAAGCTACCTCAGCGAAACCTGGAGAGTTGAAGCCAATTCATAAGTCTTTCCAGGAGCAGACTCAGCCTGTTCCCACTGCCCACCTCCAGCATGTCCCCTGTGGAACTCAGGCCTGCTCCCCCAAATGCATGTCTTTCATCTGCTAGACCCACCCTTCCCTGCCAGCCAGGGAGGTGGCCATGGTGAATATTTATGACAACGTATGCAGCATGAGAGCAGAAAAATACGAGTTCACCTCCCTAAAATCTTTATTTTTCATTATTTTGCGTCATAGCATTTGGTTCATCAGATCTTTTGTTTTTGTTCGTTTGTTTTATAACAGTGTGAGCTTTATGAAGGGAAGGACTGTGATTTGTTCGCATTGCAGGGATCATAAATTATACTGGTACTTAAGACGTGGTTATTAAATGAAAGAATGGGGCCATGGGTTCACTTAGTGGGATCTTGATGATGGCCCCTCACTGTGGAGCTGGGCACCTCCAGAATACTGGAGTCTGTATTTTCTAAGATCAGAAATTGATGACTTATGGTTCTAGAGGTTGGAGGTCCAAGATTAAGGTGTGTGGCAAGCTGTGTCTTGTGGGAGTTCATTCTTCATAGATGGCACCTTCTATGTGCGCTCACGGGGTGAAGGGGTGCACAGATCCCTCTGACGTTAATACCTTGGGGAGATGCCACAGTCACTTGTGAAAGGTGTCATTATTCCATCCAACTGGGAATCAAGACTAAGAGGTGAGTGTGGATACAAACATTCACCATAGCAGTTGGCACTTAAGTCACTAATTCAAAAACAGACTTTCCTGTTCCCGGGAGACAGAATGTCCCCCCAACCTGGAAGACGATGCTGATTTTGACACTGACCTAGTGATATTTTAATTAGAGTAGCCCATGAGCTCCTGCAAGACTACAGTTTATTCACCTGTGAAGTTTTGGGCTCTGCCACACAGGCGGTTCTCATCAAGTGTTTGCTGAGCAGATGTCTGAGTAGATACATCAGCAGCTATTCCAGGTGGGAGGAAGGGAACGAGCAAGCCTCCTGGTGCAGAGGGACAAGGTATAAATGATTGCTCATTGCTGTTAACTTAGATTTTGGGTAATTCAAGGTCATGGTAAAATGCTTCATTAGAAACCATGCCCTCTGGCCAGAAAGCAGCTTTGCCAGTGCACTTAGGGCACAAAGGCATAAGGTACCTTTGTTTCCTCAATCGCTTGATGAAAGATGAGTCTTCAAGTCTTCCTCCCTTTCCCTGGGGGTTTCCCTGTGGACCCTGCTAAAGGGAAAAAAAGCAATGAGGCAATGAGATTCTGAGGTACACGAGTGAACCTCAGGAGAGTAAGAAATACTATGAAATTATCAAGTCAGGGATCATTGGACGTAGCATCCATCCTTCCTCCTACTCCCTCCATCTCACAGAATTTCCAGAAGAAATAGACTCCTGTGCGTTCTAACAATAATATAAACCAGAGGCATCTGCTTTCATCTCTGTCAGCTGAAAGGCCTTTTAAGCTCCCCACTGTTTGTTTTGGTTTATTACCGAAAGGCTAAAACTGTAAAAAAAAAAAAAAAAATCATTGTTGTGGGTATTTTCCAGTTGAGATGAAATATTTAACAAGGGTGAGGTGGGGAGGAGGAAGTTTGCTGAAAATACTATTTTTTAAAGGTCAAAAAATGCATAAACCCATTACTTTAATATTGTTCATTCCCTTCTCGTCCTCCAGCTTGTTGTGCACAAATGCATACCCATGCAGGTCCTCAGCCACAGCTACGATCCTCTGACAGCCTCGCCTAGAATCTTCCGGGGCTCCACCCAGCCTTGAAAATAAGATAGAACAACTCAGCAGAAAAACTCTACCGTAATCCAGCTCGACCTGCTGGTGCGACCTCAGTGCCCACAGGGGCCTCACGTCACCCACTACATCCACCTGTTAAAAAGATGCATTCTCGCACAAATTCCCAAGTATACTTTCACCTCTCTGTCCTAGAAGCACGCCTATCTCGCTGTTTGAAGTAACCTCCCTGCCTCTGGCTTCCTATCCAGGATGACGTATCAAAATTCTACCCATGCTTTCAAGTCACTGCAGTTTCCCCTTCTCCAAGTTTTCTCCCCACACATCCCTCTCTGGGCCCCTAGGGACAGGTGGCCACAGTGTGCACCCACTCAAAACTGACCTCCCCATTCAGGGAGCGGGTTTCTTAAAAGGAGAGGCTATGGTGTGTGCACCTGTATCCCCTATCAAACACAATGCCGCCACATAGTATATACAGTCTTTTTTTTTGATAAGGGAATTAATGAAGATAAAAAGAGCCTTTCCCTCTCTGCAGCATGTACAGTTCTATTTGTTCAAAAGCTAAATCCTTAGAACATGCCAGAGCACTCTACATAATGGATGCATCTTCTGGTTGGATTATAATTAAAGTAAGATTTTTTTTTCCAATAATAATGCTGTTTCCTCAGTTGGCAGACATAACGGATAGCTGATGAACAGGCCGAATGCAGCCGTCATGTACATCTTACTGTGTTTCCTATTTCAGAAAAGGCACTTTAGAGCAACAACCCAAGAACCTGCTGTTGAATGTCAACCCAAGCGTGGCTGGAATATGCAGCACAAGAAAGTGGGGAGCCCAAAGGGGCTTGTGGAGCAGAGGATCACAGAGCAGGATGGTCAGGGCATAGAAAGAATGAGGGGACAGCACGATGGCCCTGGGGTGAGTGCTAAGAAGGTAGCAGGCAAAGGCTGCCCCACACACGTTCTAACCCAACCTCCTCCACCGCAGTAGCCATGGCCCACGTGTGGCTATCCAGCTCCGGAAATGTGAACATTGTAGTCTGAGATGTAATATACAGTGTGCAATGAAATACACACTGGGATTTGAAGATTTAGGGTAAAGAAGAATGTATCTTGTTAATGACTTAGGTTATTGCATTTAAAATAACGAAACATTAGCTATATTAGGTTGAAAAACAGTACTAATATTAATTCCAGGGTTTTTTTCTTTGTGCACAGCTACTAGAAAATTTAAAATTTCACATGAGGTAAGCATTTTTGACCTGCATGATACCTCTATTGGACCATGGTGATCTAGATTAAGTTTTCTAGACTAAGGAGGGTGGCCATTTTCTTATAACGAAGGAGGGCAAGGAGAGTCATTCATGCCATAGGAAAGGCAGGTGCTAGATCCAGCCAGCCTCATGGTAGCAGAAGAGCCCTTTCATGACCAAATGTTGTCAGTTTCACAGAGTTCAGAGCCCTGGAGCTGACAAGAGTCTACAAGCAATAAAGAAACAGTGAGACTATTACTGTAGCCTCAGGCCCACCAACCATCCTATGTCCCATGCGGAAAAAGTTCTAAGAAGTATTTGTCATATTTGGATGTTGAAACAATTTTGATTTTTAAAAAAAGTTTCTTTGATAATGAACTGTTAAACTTTCACTTACTTCTTTTCTCCTGTCATGACAGGTTTCATTCATATTAATGGTTTATTTAACTCTGTATTCCTAAGTGGGCTGCTAAGTAGGGATTAGCTGATTCGTTATTGCTTTTGGAGACCATTTCCTATGGACACTTAGACCTAATTTATTACCAAAAAAAAAAAAAAAACTTAGCTAACAGAGTCTTCTGAAATTAAAAAGAAACTACCACCTGTCTTGGTTATTCTGTTAAGACAAAATACACTATGTCCAAAGTTAAAGGAAGAAAAGTTTATTTAGTCCACAGTTGGTAGTGGTTTCAGTCCATAGTTGGTCGGTTCCAAGGCAGGGTGGCATAGCAGACAGGCATCACAGAAGAGAAACAGTCCATAGCAAAGCAGCAAGCAGTGATACACAGCAAGCGACAAGTGACAATAGCAACTTCTTTCTGTCCCTTTGTATTCCCCTAAGGTAGGTAGCACTCACACGCAGAACCATGCCAAACCAATCTGTTGACTACTTTAGTAACCACACACCCTTAATCCAAGCATCACATGCTTTAGATCCACCTCTGAAAAATCCCCATTTATGATTGCATGCTTCTTGGAGGAACATCTAGACACAAGCCATAACATTCCCCTCCTAGTGCCCCCAAAGACTCATGCACATTCCTTTATACAAAAGGAATGTAGTCCATCTCCAAGAGTTGTCAAAGTCCTAACAGTTTCAGCACTGCTAAAAGATCCAAGTCCAAGATCTCCTCTGAGATTTAAGCAAACACTTGACTGCAAGCCCTGGTATAAACGGAAAGGAAGTTAACCACTTCCACCATTCAATGACACAAGATACACATTTCTACTCCAAAAGTTACAAACAGGGGGATAGCAAGAAATGAGAGTAAAGCAAGACCAAAATCCAGCAGGGCAAGCATTATATCCCACAGCTGCACTTTCAGCATCCCTGGAAATCTGTGGCAAGCTGTGAACTCCAAAAGGCTTGGGTGGCTGCACCCTTACAGTACTGCTGGTGGTTGTGTCTCCTAAGGCTTCTCTCTTGGGCCAGCTCTGCTCCCTCTTTGCAGTTTTCTTCAAACAATTCATGTTCCTGGCTTCTAAAACCTTCTGGGGTCTCCACTGCACATTCACACTCACAGCTTCACACACAGTCCACTCAGAGGCATACTGCCTGGCCTCCTAGGTCTCCAGAAATCTGGATGGAAGCCTGCCTGATCCCACAACTCTTGCATTTATCATGTATCTACAACCAGTACCAAGTGGATGATCCCAGGGTCTGGTATCAGCTGGAACAGCAGCCAGACTTCCATCTCTCTGGGATGCAGGGGTTGAGTGCCTGGGCTGCTGCACACTCTGAACCTGATCCTGAGGAACAACTTCCCTAGGCTGCTGCCATTTGAGAACACGGCTCCCTAGGGCTCTCTTTGCAAAAAAAAAAAAGTCTTTCATCTTTGCAATTTTAAGACTGAAAAGGATGGAGTCCTGCTGGTTCTTGTACTGTCCTCAGACTACCTTTTCTATTGCCCTCTTCTGAAACACTTGCTAGTCTTTGCAGTGACCAATTTATCTGCTATTCCCAGGTGTAACTTTACCAGAGCTTCCTTTCTGACCAAACCGAAACCTTTTTTTACATCATTCTGCTGGGCTCTTTGCTATTTATTCTCAATCTAGACCTAGTTAAAAGCCCCCTAAAGCAGCCATACCATGGCCTTAACATTAGACTACCTTGAAATTTATTTAGCTACATTAATTAATCCACTGCCCTTAATCTCAGTCTCAGGCAAAGTCTTGGGATATAAGTAAAATGCAGGCAAATGTTCTGCAAGGCATAGAACACATAATCTGGAATCCAACAGCCTATGCAATTCTTCTTCCCAGTTGAAATCTTTTGAGCCTGGTCTTTACTGGCAACGTTTCTATCTGTATTCTGGTCTTCAGAGCTCTGACCAGAATCTCTCCTCTAGTACAGCCTAAGGCATTTCAGGGATGCTTTTTCAGCCAGTATCTCCAAGCTTTCACACAAAATCTCTTCCCACAAGCTCGTCCCAAAGGCTCTTGAATCACATGGTCTGGCACAATCAGCAACAACCCTACTTCTGGTACCAAATTCTGTCTTAGTTATTTTTCTCACTGCTGATACAAAATATCCAACACCCAAAATTAAAGTGGGAAAGGTTTATTTACCTCACTGTTTGTAGAGGTTTAAGTCCATGGTTGGCCAGCTCCAAGTCAGGGTAACTGGCAGACGGCCATCACAGAGAAGAAACAGTTCATAGTGAAGCAGCAAGCAGTGATACACAGCAAGTGACAAGTGACAATAGCAACTTCTTTCTGTCCCTTTATATTCCCCTAAGGGCAGGAGCACTCGTGCCCAGAAGTTTGCCGAACCAATCAATGGACTAATTTATTTATTCACACACCATTAATCCCCGTATCACACACTCTAGATCCAGCAACCTCTGGAAAAGCCTTATGACAGCATGAGGTTTTGGGGGGACATCTAGAAACAAGCCATAACACCCTCCATTCTTTTTTTCCAAATTGAGCAACTGAGTTTTGAGATAGAAAGCAATCGTGAGCCATGTACCTTGCTGGGTAGATTGGGGACAGGAGTGTGAAGGAAAGGCAAGGTAACAGGGATTCACCTGGTATCAACAGAAATCTTCTTGCTAAAGTTGACTTAATCCCAGTTTATATAATGTTTATACAAAATCTTTACTTCAGCAAAAAATAAAAGATGGTGTATCAGCTATCTATTTCTGTATAACAAATTATCCCACAATTTAGCAGCTTAAAACAACACAAGTTTCTGATCTCATAGTGTCTCCTGGGTCTGAACATTGGTTAGCCAGATCAGATTCTTGGTCAGAAATCTCAGTTAAAGTCAACCTAGCATATGCTTTCAAGCACACTCATGTGGTAAATGCTTTGATGCCAATAGATGATGATGAGACAAAGTTTTATAAAAATTGATATTCCTTCTCTTTAATTAATTGCACAAGTGACTCATCTTGAATTTGAGTCTGCTCACTGCTCCCCACTTTTTTCCTCTGCTTTGTATACACAGGCATTTAATAGCAGAATCAATTTGTATCACAAAAGGTTAAACCAGCAGGTTATTTAGATTCAGCTTCCCTGTATCACATGTGAGTTCTACCAAAAAACAAATGACTTGTAATGAAATTCTTTGTGAGTTTTCACTTGCAGTTGTACTAACAGAGTAAAGACCAAAGAGAGAGCAGCCCCTTGCACAGTAGAATGGCAATGGCTTCTCAAAACCAGGCCATCAGTCTCTGGACAAGCAGGTGTCCACGTTTTTGCTAAGCAATTCATTTCACCCAAGAGTCTACCTGAGAAACAACTGGACTGAATGTGAAGGAGCAGCTTTTGATATAACAAGGAAAGACAAAGAATTTTAGAGAAGGTGTGTTTCATTTTCCCCATGCTTTTGGCTTTGCTAAGGCTCATGAAACTCTCCACTTCCCCCAGTAGGACCACAGAGGGGACCCGAGGAATGTGAGGGAGAAAAGCAGTCAGCAGCTACGGTGCCACTCAAGGCAGACAGTATGCAAATCAGCACCTCTCGGGGGAGGAGCCCAGTGCCATCCTCTCAACCCACTGTCCCCATGCTGACCTCCCAGTCACGGACTACTCTAATCGACATTTTCATGCTTTTGCCAAATGCTGTAACACCATCATCCATTACATACTAATTTTACTGCAAAACTCTTCTGTATTTTTATTATTTCTAAAACCTATCCATTATTTCCCCACTGTCTTAGTTACTTTGCTTGTTGCTGAGACAAAATACCTGACACCCAAAGTTAAGGGAAGAAAAAATTTAGCTCACAGTCTGTAGCGATTTTGGTCTGTAATCAGCTGGCTCCAAGACAGGGTGGCATGGCAGAGGGGCATCACAGAAGAGAAACGGTTTGTGGTGAACAGACAGTAGCAAAGCAAGCAAATAGCAAAGATCCAAGTTCAAGAAACACCAGCAGCTTCTTTCTGCCCCTTTTATATTCTATTTAGGCTACCAAGCTTAGGGTGGGTGCCAAAGCAATCAGTAGACTGATTTGGTAATCACACACCCTTAATCCTGGCATCACACAAACTAGACCAGCCACCTCTGAAAAAGCCTCACCTATTACCTCATGAGGCTTTGGGGGGGCATTTAGACATAAGTCATAACAACTGCCTAATAAAATAGTGGATCTGAGCATCATGGAAGAACTTTTATGGATGTCTCAGTTGGCAAACTCTGATGTTCCCAAGACCAAGGTATCTGTTTGTTTACCATAAAAATTGCCACAAATCTTTGTGCCTTTAAGTTCATGTATCTATTTCTCTAAAGATTTGCTTTATCTTTTCAGAAAATTATCTTTTGTTTTTATGTGGTTCAGAGGATAGACTTCAGAGCCTCATGCATAGTAGGCTCTAAATCATAGCCCCAGACCATCAAAGCTATTGTTTTGACCATCATTTCAACACCTGGTTAATCAGGGTTCCAGAAGCACCACTTGTATGAAAAACAAGGCATGCACACACACACTGTCTTCTAACACTTGCCTCTTATCCACTAGGGGCTTGAAAAAAAGTACCTTAAAGATATGTGTATGTAAAATATATGAAAAGACTCTGGTTAAAACTTCAAGGTCTCCCCATGGGCTCAGTGAATAATCTCTACTTTTATTACTGAATTTAGGTAGACCCTTGCTTACAGTGTTACAATCATATTTTGAATAGCTACAAAGAATGGCATACCCTAGATAAATACAGCTTCAATTTACACCTTACTGCTTAATTATATATAACCGAGGTGGAGTGTATGTATGTGTGACTATCTGTCTGTCTGTCTGTCTGTTATGTTGTGCTGTATTATGTTTCCTCAGCATTCCACCCACTCTATCATCCACAGTGGAAATATTGAAGATATTATTGACTCATCATTCTTCTCTATCCCACATGTATGACCAATCACAAGGTCTTTATGATTGCATCTAAAATATTTCTCAAGTCTTGTCTTAGTTACTTTTCTCTTGTTGCTGAAACAAAATGCCTGACACCCAAAGTTAAAGGGGAAAAGGTTTACTTAGTTTACAGTTTATGGAGGTGTCAGTCTGTAATTGACTGGCTCCAAAACAGGGTGGCACATGGCAGAGGGGCAGCCATTCATGGTGGGCGAAGACTCCAAAAGCAACACGAGCGGAAGACAGAAACAATCCTCTTTCTGCCCCTTTTATCTTCTCCAGACTGCTGAGGTTAGGGTGATGCCAATCCAACCAATGGACTGATCCAGCAATCACCCACCCTTAATCTCATCACTCATAATCCCAGCATTGAACCTTGGATCAATCACACACTCTAGATTCAGCTATCTTCAAAAAAGCCCAACCTGAAAGTTCATGAGTCTTTGGGCCGACATCCAGACACATGCCATAGCAAGCTTGCTTCCCATTACGCATTCCATTGACTATGTCTACATGTATTAGTTTGCTAGGTTAGCTGTGATCATTCGTTCCATGTATCAACTTGGCTGGGCCATGCATTGCCCAGGTACTTGGTTAGACATGACTCTAGAGTATGTCTGTGAGGACGTTTTTGGATGAGATTAGCATTTGAATTGATAGGCTGAGTAAAGCAGATTATCCTTTGCACTCTGAGTGGGCCTCGTTCCACAGAAACACTCACCCTGCCAGAAAGAAGCGGGAGTCCTCCTGCCGGCTGCTGAGCTGAGACATTGGTCTTCCCCTGCCTTTGGACTTAAACATAAGCAGCAGCTCTTTGTGGGTCTCAGGCTGCCAGCCTATGCATATGCATGTGTGTGTACATAAATATATTACCTCTTTGTTCTGTTTCTCTGGAGAACCCCACAGCTACCATAACAAAATACCACAGATTAGGCAGCTTAAACAACAGAAAATCATTTTCTCATAGTTCCAGAGGTTGGAAGTCCAAGCTCAAGGTGTCAACAGGTTTGGTTTCTTCTAGGGCCTCTGTCCCCGAGCTCTTGAGTGGCAAACTTCTTTCTTGCTTGCCCAAAACTCTATGTGAAGCCATTCTGGACAACTCTTTGCATAGAGTATTCATCTTTTTGCTCAACTCAAAGGCTTTTTAAAAAATAATATCTTTTGAGATCTTCAGTCTCCCTGAATGCATATCTTTCTACCTTTGCTGAATAATTTCAGTGGGTTTATGTCTTGTGAGCAGAATGTAATTATAGCTCCACTATTGCTTTTGTCCTAGTAACAAATTATATTAACTAGTTAACTTACCAAATATTGCTGGATTCCAACTTTAGGTCCTACCCTTACCTAGAGCTCAGACTGCTTCCTTTATCTTGGAAGCTAGGAAACATATGTAATATAACATAAAAGAAATTCATACACACAAAATTCATACACCTGTCTTGGCCTTCTTTCAAACGTGGCCGACAAAAGATAAATCATCAACATCTATTGCGAAGGATTTGTTAGAAGCAATGTTTTCAAAGAAATTGAAATACACTAACAGAATAAAAACCTTTCTTTTGGAATATCATGTAAGAAAACTATAACAAGTCAGGTATGGTGGTTCACACATGTAATCTAAGCACTCTGAAGGCTGAGACAGGAGAATCATAAGTTGAGTCCAGCCTGGGCAATTTAGCAATATCCTGCTTCAAAAAAGAAAGAAAGGGCTGGGAAAGAAGCTCAGTGGAAATGCAACACAGAGACAGAGAGAAGGAAGGAAGGAAGGAAGGAAGGAAGGAAGGAAGGAAGGAAGGAAGGAAGGAAAGGAGGAAGGGAGGAAGGCAGGGAGAGAGGAAGGAAGGAAGCAGGCCAACTCTTGCATTCCAAGACTGGCTCTTTAGAAAGATTCATACCACCTCCCCAGACAGTGGTTGCAAAAACCTGGTAGGTAAATTTATAAGCTACCACTGACATATTCTAAAAAAAAGAAATATACTCGTAAGTGAAATAAACCAAACTCACATTTATAAATATTGTAGTGTCTCCCTAGTGTCATAATAATAATAAACAGAAAGAGTAATAAGATCCAAATGTGCAATAGATATTCTAATAATGAAAGGGAAAGAAGGTGCTCAAAAGGAAAGAGCATTTGGGATAGAGGAAAGGAGAAAAGGAAGAAAGGAAAAAATTATATGTATGAAGGCATACACATAAAACTGTGTGTATGTATATGTGTGCAAGATAGATAACTCTACTACTAACCTCTGTTAGCTCATCAAAAAGTAGTTTGTGCTGTCATTGTTTGATTGCTTGATCATTTTTTATGCCTACATCTTATAACCTGAACAACTCCTTCTAAGATAACAATATGCAATATATTCACTAGTGTTGATTTCTTACTGTTTTTTTAAAATTCTGTATTATTTCCCTCCTTTTTTTTTCTGTTTTACTATTTTAAGTAAATAAATTTTAAAATATTCTAAAAAATAAAAATATTTTTTAAAAAAGAAAGAAATATAGATCCCAAGGAATCCTAGGAACTGAGGAGCCTCTGTGAATATGGTTACATGGGGAGGTGTGATGTGTTTGGGGAGTATCCATTAGCTAAGTTTATACTTTGAAGCTTCCAGTACAGCTTTAACACCTTATGTTAAATTAGGGAGTTAAATGTCATCAGTCAATTCCTCTTTCCCTGTCAAATCCATATACCACAATATCACTATTGTTAGCTATCTGAACAAGCTACTCACATGGAGAAATAATAGTATCAAAAAAAAAAAAAACAATGCTTCCTTTGGATTTTCAATTTTAATGATTTTTATGATATTAATGACAGACGAGCAGCATTTCGCTAAAAGGAAACTGTCTTTTCTAGGTCTTAACTAATCAAAAGCAAGCACAGGCTCTAGGGAGAGAAATGTACAAAGAGGTTTGAAGATGTGAACCTGGTTGGCTGAACATTGCCCTTACAAAGTTCCACAGAGAACCAATGAAGCCATGCTAGAAAAGATCTTACTAATACTTCCCAAACTGTCAGCACAGAGATTGTAGCTACCGCATACAGAAAAAGTAGGCAGAAATGATGTATTAATCTCTAGATGAATGACCAGACCACATCACTCAGTGTTCTAATAGGTGAGGCAATTGTTGCCATAGCATCTTTGGAGTGATTACTCACATAATGGTACCCTGTTCAGGTGATGTCGATGGGGGCTGAAACAGGAATAACATCCCCAGAAAGTCCCCCATGGCCCAAGTGACAGAAGCGCCTGTGAATTTTTCTGGTCCATGGCTCAGCTACAGGGCACTTTTATTGAACCTTCTGTTTTGAATGCATCCAACCTTGAATTTGAAATGATGGATCTCCTTGGGTTTTAAGCCCCTGACACTATTCCATTAATAAATATTCATTTTCTTTTTCTCCCTCCAGTAGCATTTTCTCATCAATCATAGCTGAAGTCACAGCTGTGAAAGCCCTTTATCCATTAATGTTCATCTCTATATGAATCTGTGCCTCTTTACAAAATTATAAAATTATTGAGAACTGGGTGCAAATCTTTTGGGATGTGTGTGTGTGTGCGTGCGCGTGTGTGTGTGTTTGCGTGTGTGTTTTAATCGCCATTGAGTCTGTGTTTATTTCCAGAATGAAACCACTTTGTTATTTCGTTTCTTCATCTTCTTCTAGTACATGTATAAATCACTCCATTGGATTCTACTGTCTTGTAAAAATAAAAACGATCCCCAAATGTTCAAGAATTACTCAGGGACTATTCAGTGTTCAATATGTCAAAGCAGCCAAGACAGACAGTCAGGAAGAAGATTAGAATCAATGAAGAAAAATCCATCCCAGGCACACGTCGGCCTGCTGCCAGCGCGGTCGGGGAAGGGCCTGCTCGCTCGGTTACTCTCATTACAGGGAGAAAAAGTCTTCGAGCATGAGACCAGGATGAGGCTGCGGTCCCTGCTGTCTGAGTTCTTACGACAAATCCACAGTTTATTTTGTCAAAATAGATACTCCTGTGGAGTGGTCGTCCGCTGAGCAGTTTTAAGATCCCCATTACCTCTCGCTTACCTCCAGACAGGGGACAGAGTCACCAGGCTGCAGCAGGGGCTCAGCAGTAACCAGAGAAGAAAGGTGGCTGAACTCTCTAGTTATCCCCGAGGCACCAGCACCAAGGCTCTCAGCCCCGGGCGGGCGTTCAGCTCCCTCTCTTTCTTCCTTCACATCCTTACACCCAGTACAGCGTCTCATCCAGTTTCCTCCTGCCCGACTCAAACATGACCCACAAGTGAGGGGCTTTAAAAGGCTAACAATCTGCCTGAGTTTCTAGTAGGAAACCCAGGTATCGATAGTGTTGGTAATCATAGAGCATCATTACAAAATGAGATCGATAAGCGCATAGAAATTCAATAGTCCATGAGCACCTTCTGCAAGCAACAGCCATACGCCAATTGTTCGTTTGCAAAACCAGCCTTCCAGTGGGGAGGCTCCAAAAACCAGAGGCACAAAAGTGTGGAAACAAAGAAATTGGGGCAGGTTTACTCTGGACAAAGTGAAGATAGCAAATGATCTTGTTCTTCCTTTCCATGGAAAATCAGGATTATGTAGGAAAAAATATCTGCTCCTACCACCTTGCTAAATTCACACAATGGTGGATGGCATCTTGGAATTGGCATCACGTAGTTTGTCTCTAAAAGTCCTTTTCAGCTTTTGATGTTAAGATATTCTGGTCTTAATGAAAATAAACTCAGGTCTCTCGAGTGGAAATTAGAGACATGAGACTTCTTGAACCAACCTCCCCCACCCCCCGCCCCCGTCAAATCCCAAACCTTAGAGCTAAGGCTGCATCAAGCCAAGTATTTTATTTAGAATGAGAACCTGAAGCCCAAGAAAGACAAGACACTAGCTCAAAATCATGCATGCAGGCGGTCAGGGGACCAGAGCTGGTGGCTGGGTCTCTCTGTTCTTGTTACCAGCTTCCCTCTCCCACCACCACCATGCACACTTTGAGTAGTGTGTGGCATATCAGCAGCGGATTGCTCCTTGCATCTGAAGGCTGAATGTTCAGTACAACATCCATCAGCCTGAAATAATCCAGAGATGTTTACAGGACCAGACTAGGACATGCTAAGGCAGGGTGTCACAGAGGGTATAAGGCTTTTAACAGAGCCCTCCACAAATGTGCCTCAGGAAGTGCCACAAATAACTGTGGGTTTGAGGATTTGACTTGCAACTTTATGATTTTATTCATTTGTAAAATAAAATACAGATCCAATTGTTCTTACAGGAAACCTGAAAGATCAAATTAATGATTAATTATGGGCACAGATAGTCTCATAGAGATTATTCTTCTATTTGATATTATTTTCAACAAGCCTGTTGTTATAATTATGTGTGCAACAAGTAAGACTAAACATTGGAAGCTATCATTTTAACTTGAAAGATGGCAAATGGAACCTAATTTTTAAAAATACTAAAATAAAAACACTCATAAAGTGGTCGACAATTATGCTTGACATACAAATCTCCAGTACCAGATGCCCACCATGACAGGTTTATGACTGGCTTCCAGTTCTGCACATGGAGACAGGCCAAGAAAGACAGGCTGCTGCCAATCTCCCGGCCAATTACGGAGACACCAGAAGTGGGGAAAGGAAGCTTGCAGGTTTATTGAAGTATCCCAAACTAAGGAGAATTTGTGCGAAGTTTCTGAGGAGTCAGAGTTTCGCTGTTCGAGGTAAGGCAGTAGTCTATCATGGGGCAAGTCAGGGTCCCACCAGGAGACAGTAGCACACCACTCTGTGATCTAAGCTAGCTCTAGGGATGTAGTTTTCTAGCTTGCTTCAACACAAGACAGGAGGGAAGCTGTTTTCATCCTCTCAACCATTCCACATAGAGTTGTACCACAAATAGGGATGCCCTGGGACTGGGAAGAATTAGGAAGTTCTCTAGAAAAAAAAACACAAGGAATAATCAAGCATAGGTATCAAAACCAGAGGATAGCCGGGCGTGGTGGCGCACGCCTTTAATCCCAGCACTCAGGAGGCTGAGGTAGGCGGAGCGTTGTGAGCTCGAGGCCAGCTTGGGCTATTCATTTGTAAACGCGAGCACAAGGCCGGCCTGAGCTACATAGTGTGACCCTGCCTCAAAAAAGCTAGGGCCGGGAGTTTGGCTCAGTGCCTTAAGCACCTGCTCTGGCAGGCGCGAGGTTGTGAGTTCAATCCCCGGTGCTGCAAAAAAAAAAAAAAAAATTAAAAAAAAAAAAAAAAAAAAACAGAGGATCTGTATACCTCTAAACTCACCAAGAGAAACAATCTAGGACCTAAAATGTGCTCCTCCATTCAGCTGGCCATCACTAGCCAAGTCAGCTTATGGTCTCTAGGCTACAGCTGACTTCACAGAGAAAGATAAGGTAGCTGGAGAGAATGTGTATTGTTCTGTTGTTGCTATCATTGCTTATTGTTACTCTGCTGGTGGCATTTTGTTTTGTTTTGTTCTTTGTTGTGTTGGCAGTGCTGAGGCTCACACTCAGGGCCTTGCACAAGCTAAGCAATCACTCACCCACCGAGCTGCACCCCAGCCCCCATACCTTGTTTACAAACAACAAGAAATGAAATAACTATTAGCAGACAACATAATATACACATAAAGAAACACTTGGGTCTTAAATGTGCTTGGATTCTGTTTTCTTACAATGTGTTCATATATGAACTAATTCTTTCCAAGGATTATTAAATGGCCTATGCATTCTTCCACTATTTTGCTAGTTTCACTGACATGTGACATAAATATATATTCCAGACTGTAGAAGGCAATAGTATTAAATTTACAGAGGAAATTTAGTAGAATATACATTTACCTCATATTGGCGAGTTTTCTATTTTATAGTAGAAAATGTTTTATTAAACAAAACTCAAACAATTAGGAGAAAATTAAACAGAAAAAGATTTGTTTCTCAGATGTCACTGTGTACAAAGGTAACAGAACAACCAAAAAGAAGATGCTAATAAGGAATTACTATCCAAATAGATGAAGAGTTTCTGTAAATCAGCTAGAAAGAGATCAGAACACCAACATAACATAGGTAGTAGATAAGAATAGGCACCTCAGGGAATCTAAAAGGCTAATAATAGATGCTCACATTCAGAAGTCATTAGTGGGGACCAGATGAGAAAAATTAGAGAATATGTAACACCCAACAGTGGGAATAGAAGTTTTCAGGCACTACTGCTTCCATTTTGGAAAGAATCTGGCAGAACTTAGAGAAATTAATCATACACATAGACTACAATCTAGTAACAATCTCATTCCAAATTGATATATCAGAAATACCCTCTCGAGCCGGGCATGGTGGCGCACGCCTTTAATCCCAGCACTCAGGAGGCTGAGGTAGGCAGAGCATTGTGAGTTCGAGGCCGGCTTGGGCTACAATGCGAGTGCAAGGCTGGCCTGAGCTACACAGTGCGACCCTGCCTCAAAAAACCAGGGCTGGAAGTTTGGCTCAGTGGCTTAAGCGCCTGCCCTGGCAGGCGTGAGGTTGTGAGTTCAATCCCCGGTGCCGCAAAAAAAAAAAAAAAAAAAAAAAAAAGAAATACCCTCTCCCCTGTCCACAAGGAGGTACTTATGGGGATATCCATGTTCCCATTATTGTGGGACAACAGGAAATTAACAGCAGCCTGGATGTTCGTGACTAAGGAAAGTGACCTGAAATACAGCATAAGTTCACCAAAAAATACTCTGCACCTGTCCAAAATCATCAATGAGTTCTGCACAGAGAAACATGTGGCCTGTGAAGTGAAAAGGAAAAATAAGATCTAAGTCAATTGCTCTTTACATAAATTAAAAATAAATTATGTAACAGTTTTTAAATAATCCACAGACAACGAAATAAATTTGGAAGTTGAATTGGAAGGATGTACATGTATATTAACTGCACAGGACAAACAGAATACTTATGCAGCGAGAACAGGAATGGGGTTCGAAAAGGAAGTAATCAAAGTAAAATGGACTGAAACAGCATGGCATGGAACAAGGACGGTATGACACTCTTCATCTGCGCGTGCTTACACCCACTCTCCTGGAAAATCCATGCTGGGTGCCTCCTTGGGCTTTGCAGGTTTTCTGGGATCCCACAGGCAGATGGGCAGACAAGGTTTTGTCCTCATGCAACTTCACACTGATGAACCGAGAAGCAGGACCAGGGATTTCTCAGTGAATCAGTTAGGCTCCCGTGATTCTATAGGAAATTGAGATGATTGTGATAAATGATAATGACATTACATCTGATGTGACTGATAGCCCAAGTTTAATAATTTTCAAATCCCATTAGTGTGTGTGTGTGTGTGTGTGTGTGTGTGTGTGTAAAACAAACAGGAAAACAAGATTCTGTAGCTTAGTGAATTTCCTTTGCAGGATATTTTAGGTGAACACAACAAAGAAATCTCTGTGCAAAGACCTCAAGAGATCTGTGGTCTGGCATCATTTTCCACCCTCTGCTCTGTGTGCCAGTGATACACAGCACTCACACGCAATGGATGTGGGGAAAAAACATAATACCTCCTGATTAGCTAATATTTCCTTGTGTTATTCCTCATTAGCTTTCTGCCCTGGAGCGCAAACATAGCCCAGGCTTCCACGGCTGCACCGATTCTGTTTCCAGGTAATCACAGGCTAAAGATGGATCCCTTCGAAAAAGGGCACGGTACAGGTCAAAGCAAAGCAAGCAAGCACTCTAGCCAGCTCCATGGCACTTGTGCTTCTACCTACAAAGCTCCTCTGAAGAAATGCGTTTTGATGAAGCTGCCTATGTGTTCAGTATTTATGATTTTCCATGACTTTGTGTCCTCAGAAAGTGTCAATTGTGTGTGTGTGTGTGTGTGTGTGTGTGTGTGTGTGTGTGTGCTTACAGGCAGTGTAGGTGCTGGGTTGGGATAAGCGCAATAGGCGATATTCAAATACCCTCCAGAGTCAGCACACAACCTCAAGGATCATCCTCAAAAAATGCAGTTTCTGAGAAAAGGGGCTCTTTTCTTTTATCTTCTTACACACTCAATACACCACCTTTCTCAGTCTTCCCATGCCCCTCCTTTCTTCTTTCCCATGCATTTTTCTACTTTTCCAGAATGGAAAACAGTATTTAAAAAGTCATCCATTTTATGGATAGTGGTTGAGGTTGGTTGGTGGCAGGCAGAGATTTTCAGAAGAAAACATGTGTGCTCTTTCAGGGTCAGTGCACAGCACTTAAAACTGCAGGCACAGAATTTTTAAGACACTGCATCCTCTTCCTGTGTTGGCAAGGGTAGAGGAACATGAGCACTGTCACAGGCCTTGGCAATGTATGTCAAGAGTTTGATACATGTCTGTAACCTCTGACCAGGAATTGCTCTTATGGGAATTTATACATGGGAAATTATCAGAAATACAGGCAAAGATTGACATTTAGAAATATGTAATGCAGCATTTGCATGCGACCCGTATGTTAGTTGAGGCCTTGCTGTCCTCTGAAAATTAAATAAAGTCATTCCAAGACACTATCTCATATCTTACGGCAATTCCAATATCTCCTTCAAGAATTCCGATGATTCTAGGACCTCACCTTTAAGTAACAGAATCTTCCCAGAATCTTCTCAGACATTTACACCAACAAAAGTGATGGAATGCAATCCTTATTCCTAACTATTTCTCCAAAATAAACGCATGAGGTGGATCTATCAGGGCAACAGAAGGGTCAAAGGACATAGTCAACTGTGTATGTGACCAAGGCCTTCAATGCTGATCAGTCATATTAGTGAAATTTCCTTCCCTGGGTCATTTCTTATGAAAGGAGACTAAGTATTTTCCCCAATAGTACAGCCATGAGTAACTTTTCGCTATTTATGTATTTGTTGTTAGTAGTGAACTCTACTACTGTTCCACAGCATTTACTGCCCTTCATTGGCCAATGAAGGACGAGCTCTAACCATGTGACAGTGATTCTGGCCAGCTTTGAGATCCAGCAGTTGCTTCACCAAAGTCCATTAGCCCATGACCAAGGTAACCAGCAACGGCCCAGAGAGTGGTCACTTCATCACTCTGGGTTCTGGAGACAGGACGTGGATAACTGAGACTAAAGCTCCCAGTCAACCATCAACAGACAAACCATGTGTCTGGACAACAAAGCTGTGTTCTCACAGTGACTAAGATGCTCAAGAGGTTCGTTTCAGCAGCACAGCCCAGTCAGTCCTGACAATCCCAGGAGTTCCTCAAGGAACATGGTCATTGTTTTGCCATTGGACCCCACTACAGAGCCCAGGACATGCATGTGCTCAGTGGATCTGTTGAATAAACAAATGCATGTTTAAGTCAAAATCCATTTTATTCACTGGAAGACAATGAATGGCAAAAGACATTAGACTTTGAGATCACAGAAACTCACTGTCAGTCCCATTTTGCCACTTACTAGCTATCTAACCTTAGGCAGTTCAACTTTCTAAATCTAAGTTTCCTCATTTAAAAAAAAAATGTTGTTTGGACTGCTTTCCTTCAAAGGGTTCTTGAGAGTGTTCAATGAGACGACATACACACAAAAAACTGGATTGTTTTCAGGCTTAATGCATTAAATTTGCCATGTTAATAATATCATTCATTTCACATTTTATTCAAGAAAACTGCACACGAATAACAGCAGTAGAGGGAAAGAAAAGGAATGATAAATTATTGAATATTCTACAGTATGACCAGTACTGCTGAATAATTGATTGGCTGTACAGGGAATAAGTAAAGTGGAGAATAATTACTAGATCTACCAAGGAGATGGCCTGGGCACTGCTCTCTGACTTAGATAAAACAGACAGAACATACTGCATGTGACTGGGCTGGGACGCTGGGCAGGGGCATGGGATTATAAATTCAATTACAGGTATTTTAGGCTCCAGAGGGCTGAGGGCCAACCACGTGGAGCTGCTGAGTTGCTCCATGAGTGCAAGGTCTAGAATCTAGAAAAGTCACAGGGCTGGAAATGAATGTTTGTTGATCAAATGAATGATTAACTGAATGATTGAGTGTGGGCCAAGAGAGATCTATTAACATTAAATTAGTTCTCTGGAAAGCACACTTCATATTTAATGTGGGTATTTTTGGATAACCAATGATGATCCCCAGGTTAAGGGAACCAGCCTACTTTAAAGCTGATTTGTGCGTCCCATTCTGAGGGGGAAATCGTTCACTATTTTGAAACTTACAATTGGTTTTGAAAAGACTCTATTTAACCAAGTACAGTGATTGAAGATAAACTACTTAGGAAGTGTGAAAGCACTAGCCTCATTAAGCAACATTTTCAGGATGCTAATTATTCAGCACCAGTTTTTGGTTTTGTACATTTTAGTCAGAAGTGTCTTCATTAGGACTAGTTATTAAGCCACAGATGGAGATGGTAGTTAGAGGAAGATAGAATGACCTTCTCAAAATTATTAATTGAACAACTTTTTTTTAAAGCATCCACTCTGAGAAAGGCATGGCCCTGGCCATATTGCAGGATGATAAATTAAAATCAGACATAATTCTCACCTCTAAAGAAGGCACAGCTTCAAATGCCAAATGATGCACAGTATGATAAGGACCAAAGAGGGGCCCAGGTTAGGTGAGGCAGGACAATTACTTCCAACTGAGCATGCCAGGTGGAGTGTGTGGTAACTGTGATATTTTAACTGCTTCTTAAAAGATAAGCATCATTTGTATGAGTCTAAAAAAAAAAAAAGCACGGCTTGAAGAAGGACCACAGGTGGGAAAAAAAAGTGGGTACTTCTGTAAAAGTGTAAAAAATTTAATTTGATTATAATGGAGTATAAAGTAGTGAGCAATGGAACAGGAAGTGCAGGTGCGGGTAAGGCTGTGAGGGGTTTTTGAATATTGGGCTAAAGAAGGCAATCTTTATTCTGTAATAGATAATAGGACTTCACTGAAAAAACTTGAGCAGAAGAGAGATTGATTCTTATGGAGAATTTTGAAAGAATGATATTTGGGGGCTTTCCTGGGGATAGATTTTTCTCATCATAAAGTCAGGGAATAATATTTACTGCTCAAGGATGGTTTTAAATGATATCACCTCCATAATTCCTCGGCTGGTAATAGATTCTCTTCCCATCCTATTTCCTGAAAGTGACCTGATAATACCCACCTGTTCCTCATTAGGGCCCCAAAGGCAGCAACTGCAACAACATGGAGATATTAACAAGGGCAGGTGTTATAAAGGCAGCTGGAGCCCCACAAGCAGGGATTTAGCAGATAAAGTGAAGGCAAGCAATAAAAAGAGAAAGGGGGGAAGAAATGTTTGCCACGGGCTGTTGAAAAGAAATAAATTGGAAACCTGTTATGCATGTATCTGGGACACTGCCGTTACCTCAGAAAGGAGGCACTGCTTACAAAGAGAGCTGCGGCGGGTCCTAGAGCACCCAGGAAGCCGGACCCTTGGGCTGAGCGCTCGTGAGAGGCGAGAGTGTGGCGCATCCCAGCTGTACCGGCTGGCAGGAGGGAGCCGGAGCTCATCACCACGATTGTTTCATTGAGGAAAATTGCTCTCATCAAGTTGCAATTGTGACACCATCGCAGTATCTATAGGCAAATTGACACATGGAAAGTTCGAGCAGGAAAATCTGCAAAAATGGGAGCAGGAACCCTCTAGGGACCACAAAGGACTAAATACAGAGACTAGAAAGAGTTAAAAATGGGTCTCACCTGATGCACAAGCTAAGTCCTTGTCTGTACTAAAATCCCCAGGAGGGTAACCTCAGGGCGGTACCCAGCATCGGCCTCAGCTGTCAGTGCCCACGGGACACTATGCTCGCTGTTGTAGAGAAGGACGGAAGAGACAGGGCTTAGTGCCTGCTCTCCGAGCTGGTCAGAGTTAGAGAGGAAGGGACCATCTGCCCTCTGTTCTATTGCTTACATGGGGGTTCACCTCTGACCTTCAGAACAGCTAAGCAAATGTTGTTAAAAGTCATAAATAATTTCCCTTCTTGCTAAATAGATCTCCGCAGGGCCGACTACTATACCCAGCGTTCCGGAGGACCTGTGAGGCCAGCCTCCCCCAGTATTTCGGAGAAGATGCAGTTCAGCTCATCTCCTAAGCAGCCATGAATCAACCCAGATCCACGCCGGAGATCCTGGGCAAATGTTATCGAATGAATGATAAATGAACAAAGTACATATATATTCCAAAGGAATTTATGAGGCTAGGGACCTCATTCATATCCTAGCAAGAGGGGTTGGCAATTGTTTCTGTCTATGAATATCTCTTAAATGAGTGAAGGAGATAATGTAAAAATTAAACATTAAATAAATGAATAAATCAACTAATGAATATATTACTCTAAATACTGGCAGTGTTTAATCCCTGAGAAGGAAGTCTTCCTGAGGGTTAGTCTGCCCGGGCAAGCTCAAGATACGGACACAATAGCACTTGTCTTAAAGCAGTTGATGTTCCCAGTTCCCTGGCAGAGTCCTGCAGGACACCTAAGCTCGCCCAGCCCCCACTCCGACTGCACACACACACACATCCCATCTGGAACATTGCCATAGGCATACGTGACCATAAAAGCCAACATGTTACCTACTGAGCCTGCAGGGACATCAAAATCAGCCCATTTTATAGGTGAGCAAAATGATACTGACCCAGATCACTGTTTAGCTTGAGTTACAACAATTTTGATCTTAGTTCAACTGTAATCTTCCCACAAAGACATGCAACGTTTCATTTTACCCTGCTGCTAAGCCACCAAAGCTTCCTTGACAAGCCCTAGACCCAAAATGTCATGAGTCCAGCCCATATTTGTTTTATGCATATCATCCTTGACAGACTTCAGCAGTAAACTGAAGTTTCTGCTTGGAAATGGGTTTTCTGGGGGTTGTGAAGAGCTGCGAATTTTCCCATACATCTTCCAGTCCTAAAAACACACGAGTGATTTCTTAGGGGCACAGTCTGTAGACAGAAGCTCCTGCCAGAGCTTCGGCTTTGAGATACAGGGAGAATGCAGACTATTTTCCCAGCACCAAAATAATGCCAACTACTGTTTCTTCTCCACAATACCACTTCACAAATCCACAGGGAGTGGCTTCGACTCAAGCATCAGCCCACCAGGATGGCTTGGACAAGATCAAGTTTGCCTAGCATTACGCTGCATTAGGTCACATAAAGTGCTAGATGGCTTTGACTCCCTGTGGTAGTGAGTTCTCCTCCCTGATATTTAACCTGCTGGGGAACCACACTTCCTTTACCGTCCTTTGGTTCCTATCTTGCACAAGAGTTTTGTTTAGTTTACAAATCTCAATCTTTAGTCTTCGTGTTCCAAATACAGACAGTTCCTTTACTTCTGGGAACTTGCATCCCTTCTGAGAAATAAGTGCAGCGACAAGCAAGGCAGCAACACAGAAGCGAGCTCAGCCCAGCAGAGAAGGATATTAGATATTAGAGCCCATTAGATATGCATCCTGGTCTTGGCCACAGGCAGAGCAGGAGGCACGCAGAGGGCCAACTGCTACTGAGGTCGGTGATGAGACCTGGTGACCGTGACCAGAAGATGACTCTGGTGAGCAGAGGGAGGCAGGAGGGTCGGCTGCCCAAAGCACTCAGGCATAATTTCCTCTACTTCCTTGCTGTCGATCACAGCCCTTTATATAGCACCAATGTCATGCCATATCAGCTGCACCTGTGCCCGTGTGATGCCTCTCAGGCTCAGATAAATGCCATCAACAGCCTCCGGGATGACGGGCATTGTGAAATGCCCTGGCGATTGATCTGTTTGTTTCCATCCTGGGGCTGCGGGTCTATTACACAAACACTGGTATTTTGAAGGAAAAACAGGAGAAATGACTATTGGGTAGACTTTTCATTTCTTGTTTGGTTTGGGAGGTGGTAGCTGTTTGCTCTTTGGATTTTTTTTTTTTTTTTAAGTGAGAAGGAATTTTTGCCGACAAATAGATCTGGACAGAAGCAGCAGGACTTCATTTGTCAGCTCCAATTCCTCGCTGAATGCAGTCCACAGCCGGCAAGATGCCAGTGATTAGCTAATTTCCCTGCCTTATCACAAAATTCTTCCCTGAAGCCGGATTAGATATGAGAGTCAGGGTTCCACTCCCTGAATGATCTCATGACTGGTCTTTTCGTGTCAAACTGGTAGTTATAGTTTTGAGTAGGTCACATACTTTCTCCTGTTTTCCCCAAAGCTAACTAGGGTTTGAGGGCAATGTTACTCCTCATTACTGCTAATTCACTATACTTTTAATTGCTTAATTTTAGAGAGAAATTAGTTATAAGAAAAATATTTATAAATGCAATTAAAAATTCTGGGTCATAAAGAGGCACTATCCTCCTGACTTTAAAACCGGTTTTATTTTCCAGTTTTCAAAATCATGGGGAAAAATTAAGAATTTGAATGCCACTTTCCTAAGTGTTGACCTGAGGTAGTCCCTTAGTTAATATATCACCATTTCCTTACCTGTAAAATTCAGAGGCAATCCCTGGGCATTTCATGAGGGGAATGTTTTTAACCTACTTTGAAAATCACTTTCTTCCTTTTACCTTTCAGAGAACACTGGGCCTTAGAGAACTATTGTATCAACTATGGCTACAGGAGCACCTTGCATGCCACGAGTTAACTCCCCACAAGATCCAAGCTGAGGGACCCCAGAAACAATGTGCAAAGGACCTGCAGGTCTCTGTGGATGCCGATGGACTCTGAAAACTGAGGCTGCAACTCCCAGCTCTGCTCCTCACTTCTCTTGTGGTCACCCTATAATTTATGAGGTTGCCACCTAAGAGATGGTCTGTGCGTTGTGAGGAAACTACCTCTAGCTTTCTCACTTTTGTTAAACAATTTGCAAAGAAGGGCAACCAGTGACATGACACTCATTTATACCATTTCCCTGCAGTTGTGCCGCTCGGTGCAGTCCATGTACAAACAACTTGCAATGAGACAAATGCAGAGAGAAAACATGCACGTACTTGTGTGAAAACCTAACATTACCACATTATCCAAAGAAGTAATCGGTGGACTTGTCTGTTTGAACAAAGTACAGATACTGGCGGATGCTGTCAAATTTAGACAGTGAGGTGCATTGGACCAAGCTTGTGTTCTAATCAAGTGTACTAGGGTTTATACGCCCACAACAGACTGGAAATCAACAGTGGCAGACAGGCAGACAAGATTCCTCCCCACGGATTGTTTAAAAAGCAGTCTTAGCACATCCACCAAATTTGTAAATTATCTGTTTATTGTCCTTCCTAGTAGGCTAAATGTAAGTTCTATGAGTGCAGAAACTGTATCTGCCTTCTTCAGTGTTCTGTTGGCAGAGCCTAGAACAATCCCTACTTTGTCACACGAGTGGGTGAAAACGCTTAGACGTCTGCCTCTCCTCAGATTTAGCAGGCATTCAACATCCAGACAAAGAGACTGAAGTAGCAAGTACCTTTGTCAAGTCAAGACAGGAATCACTCGTGGGCTCTCAGTTTCCCCCTCACTCAGGCGGCCGTGTGAAGGCAAGGAGGTAGGAGCTTCAGGAAGACATTTCCAAATTCAGATGGCACACTTTCAGAGACATGTGATGCCCTGCATAGAATTCAGCTTATCATTGTCTGTCCAGGATCAAAGGAAGTCCACTAGAGAAGTGCAACTGACTTTTCTTATTGTGTTTATTGTTTGCAGGTGGTAAGTTATCCCATAAACATTCCATGGTTCTTTATACACTTCAGCGATTAAATGAGGCTGGCTTCAGGTTGCTGACATTACAAGAACATCACAGAAGTCATGGATCTTTTCCCTTAGAAGACACAGGAGAGACAGACCACACTCATCATATCATAATTCTTTTCTTTAAAATATATTTTGTTGGCAGTAGTAGAATGAGAGAGCATTGCACTACAATGCATAGTGGCTCCCACCAAGCATGGCTCAGTCCCATTAAGACAGATTGGCAATGTGCAGATGCTCCAACTTACTTATCACTGCTTAGCAATTGCTTCCATGGCAGAAAACAGCCTCTATTTGATATGCTCACGGATGTTGTGGACCAAGAATTTGGACTTGGTACTGTAGGAATGACTTGTTTCTGCTCCACAATGTATAGGATCTCAAGAAAGAGTCAAATAACTGATAATTACTCAAATGACTGGAGCTTGGAATTATTAAGAGATACCTTCACTCACATGTTTAGGATCTGGGCCATGATAATTCAAACACTGCACTGAGCTGTGGACACTGCCCCCAAACCACTATTGATATCAGCTCTCCCTATAGATGGGACTTCCTTACAATACGGCAGCTTCTGGGTAGCTGACTTCTCAAATGGCATAACAGACCCCCAAAATAAGGCTCCCTGAAAAGAAGGGGGTAGCTATGTTTATGATCAAACCTCAGAGTCATGAATGTATATTGGTCAGAGTAGGTGAAAAAGTGTGAAATAATCAACAGCTGTGCTCTAAGCAGTCTGTGTAGCGGAAAACTTCTGTGGCTTCCAAGGAAGTAAACACCTTCCAAGGATGCTAACGGTTCCACAGAGAATTTCATAGACATGTCTCAAAGAACTGTTCTTCCCAGAATGCAAGGCCTGTCACCTTCAGTTGGAGAATGAGAAGGAACATCAGAGAGCATCTAACCTAGACACACGATGTCACCTCCACTCCTATACATTTTACAAAAAAAGGAAGTCAAGGTTAGAGGTCTGAATGGGGCTGCTGGGATGAAGTGAAATTCCAGGCCTCTTTCTTCTCAGTTTAATAACAAAATCCTTTTTAAAACCAGACAGTTTATCCATTTTAAAACTTCTGAAGAATAAAATCATAAGTGGATGTGAAAACTCACAGTAGAACTATAATGAGTAACAGAATATTTACATGATCTTGAAGTATCTGCCTACACATTATTTGCCAATTAAATAAAGGAAAAATTAATTTTCCAATAGAAACACATGATAGATGCTATCTTAACCAGTGATCAAAGTGGCAAAGAGTCATTATTTGACCCCTGCTCTAAGGCACCAAGAAGGTACTACATTAGTTCTATAATATTCCTAAGACACAACATTAATTTAATCATGATTGAAGAACATGCTCCAAAATTGTTCTAGGCATTTGTCTTGGTTACTTTTCTCTCATTGCTGAGACAAAATACCTGATGCCCAAAATTAGGGAAGGGAAGGTTTATTTCTTACAGTTCTTGGAGGTTTCAGTCCATATTTAGCTGATTGCAAGGCAGGGTGGCGTGGCAGGGCAGCCACTCACGGTGCCTGCAAAACAGCAAGGCAAACCAGCAAGAGCGAGGGAAGACCCACCTTCTTCCCGCCCTTACACTGTATGTCAGCTCCACCCCTGGGCAGGTGCCACACTCACACCACCAATCCCAATGCCAGTCAACAAGCCAATCACAATTGCCAGACTCAGCTCCATCCATGATTGCATGAGACTTAAGTGGGGGCCATCCAGTCACACTATAACAGCATTTCAAAAAGTGAAAGATTGTGAACGTTTCCTTACTCTCAAGTGATTAAGAAAAACATATTATATAGGTATATACACAGACATACATGTTCATGTACGCAGACACACACACACATACACACCATAGACGATATAGGGAAATGATAAGTAAATGGGATAAAATGCTAACAGTTAATGAATCTGGAAAAAAAGAGTTTGCACAAATCCCAGTACTATTCTTACAACTGTTCTATCAGTTTTTTTGTAAGTTTGAAATCGTACCAAACTAAAAAGTCATGTTATCAGACACAATAGCAAAACATTTTATTTTTAAGCTTCTGTGTGAAGTCCTCCCAGTTACTGCAGTAAAGTCTTAACTTTCCAGGCAGCGAGAGTTTAATAAGCCACAGAGCCCTGAGAGCTGGTCTCATCAGGCTTTGTCTGATCTGCAGGAGGTAATTTGGCCTATTTGAGGAAAAGTCACCAGAATGTGTCAAGGTGAAAACTGGCCTTGCATATAGACTTTTCAGGTTATGTCTTAGTTAGATTACAAGTTAAGATAGTACTACAAAGGCACTCAACATCCAGAGATTACTTCTCTTTCTCTCTCTGAACAGTCCAGGATGGTGGGCCGTTCTGTCGTCTTCATCTTGTAACTTTTGTCTCTGGCCCAGAGGAACAGCTCAAGTTGCCATTTCACAGCTAGATGCAAAAGGTAATGAGTAAAAGGCGCACAGCTTATTAAAAAAATTAAATCTTTAAGTGTGCATGCATCACTTCCATTATCACTTTATTGGCCAAAATTTAATTACATTCCACAGCTAAACAGTGGGGAGTCTGAGCAATCAGTCTCTGTCTGGCTGGACATTGGCCATGTTCCCAGCTAAACCTCAAGGTGAGGACAACAGTCTATCATAAAAGGTGAGTAAGAAAGAATAGTGGTAGATAATTAGGACCTCTGCCCAAGAAATAGAAATTAAGCGCTTCTATAGGATGAGCAAAACACCATGGGTATGTTCCCAGCATGGGGATGGAATTCATTCTGCAGGAGGTGGGAAACGCATGGAAAAAACGGGGCTCTGAGAGTCCTGCTTGTTATCCACTTGAGTAAGCTGTTTCTACGGACCTGGGAGTTCCAGAGAGCCAAGCACTTCATTCTGGAAACAAAATCCAATCAAAATTTCCTATGCAATGAAGAGTCAGGATTGCCACAGAAAAATTATTTTGTTGACAAACTAAAATGTCTTTTCACAAATAGAGGTGTCCCTATCCATACACATATTTGCAGATGTGTGCACACATACACGTACATCCCCACACCTGATGCACAACCACACCCAACAGTGGGCATATCTGCTCCCACATGCTCCCATCCAAGATGTGCCTATGGTTCTCTCTTAGTGCTTCTTTCCATTAATTAAGAATGCCAGAATTATTTATAGCACCAACTCTTACCTAATTTATACAGTTACTAAATCGTTTCCACAAAATAACAGGCAAATTACTCAACACTGCCTTTTTAAGGGACTATGTCTTGACTCGTCAAATTTATGAGTGGAGGAATTGCTTCCTGTACATCTGAAAAAATAATATATTCCAAAATAGGCAAGGTAACACATCCATATTCCAGTTAATTAAAGTTCTATTTCATTTTTGCTGGCTTTCCTTCAAAATGACACACGAAG